>CM069454.1:60082442-60265570 GCA_035610835.1 Ophiura sarsii
AGCTGAGGAATTAAGTTTAGTCCAAAGTGCATTGGGTGAGTATAGGCCTTCTGCTCACCTATGTACAGCTATTCAACACCAGACCCTGGACCCATGATAGGTTCCTGCCGGAGGAATCCAGCTAAATATAATTCAAATTATGACTTAATTTCATACCAGTATTTGTAATGATTGGCCTGTACAAATATGAATGACCTAAATCTCTTTTATTTTAGATCGATATCAAAGTGTGTCCCACAAGGAAACATCAACTCTTTGATATTATATACAATATTTGTGTTGTCGTGTCGTGTATAAGGGTTGCCACTTTTATAACGGCGCCTGCTAACCCCCCCGGGGATAGTCCCAACCCAAAGAAATAAGCAATGAGATTTACTGTGCTGGAGGGGACTTGAACCCCAGTCCTCCCAAACACAATTATTTACATAGCAGATGATATTGCAGTGTTACATGTTTTATACCCCTGAAATTAAGTTTGATAACTAGTACTTAATATCTTCTCAGGGGATGGTCCCAAAAAGGGGGTGGGGTGGGGATGGGGTTTGATTTTTTTTTAAATGTTTTGAAAATTGCGAATATATTTGAATTTACCAACAATTTTAACCCCCCTCCCGCCTGACTGACCTATCTACCCATCTGGGGTTTTATTTTTTTTAAAGTTTTGAAAATTGCGAACATATTTGAATTCACCAACAATTTTAACCCCCCCCCCCCCACCTGACTGACCTATCTACCCATCTGGGGTTTGATTTTTTTTTAAATGTTATGAAAACTGCGAACATATTTGAATTTTGAATTCACCAACAATTTTACCCCCCTGCCTGACTGACCTTATCTACCCTACCTGAGAGGTATAGAAAAGGTTTTTTTGTCGCCTTAGTGGCTCATTTTCCCAAATATCCTGGGAAGTCATAATAGGGGTGGTCATGAAATGAATACCATTGTAATAGGGGGGGGGGAACAAAATGTTAGTAAAAATATTTTTTATGCGCTGTGAACACATATTTTCTCATTTGTCTACCCTCATTTTCCCTTTAGCACCCATATTAAAAACTTCCGTGCATCTGCTCAACGCAAACCCAATCAACCCACTAAGCACGTAAATTTGAGCTCATCCCTTGTAAACATTGTACATTGTAAATAACTTCGATCATCACGGACGGACAACTTAACTTACAATTACGCTTGGGATAAAGAAGTAAATATTATTAGCTTCCATTAAATAGTGAACATTAACTATTTGAAATATAAGATCCACCCACGTTTTCCGAAAAATAAAAATTACACTTTTAGCTGAGAAATACGCCCCTCGATTACAAATGAGCCTGATTTGGGCCATTTTTACAAGGGTAGGTGTACTAAATTCAATGGCAAAATTTGTTGAAGCGGCTCATCGAAAATTACGATGACGTCAGAATACTAGACAAAATTTCCAACAGACTGATATAAAATATAATATGATTGGTTAAAAGGAAAACCCCATGTTTTTTCCCACCAATCAGGACTGTTTTAGGCAAAATATTGGCTCGGCGGATGTGTTGGTCAGTGAATCAATACACACACAATACAACATCGATCCACATGCATGGGTCGCGGAACTATCGCTCCAGGGGTGTAACAGTGTATTACATTATCTATTCAGCCGTAGTTCGTCATTAAAAATAGGTCACAATACCTCACGTTAATTGTTGTATTAACATTGAAGTTGCAATATAACTGAATTGTTTATTGTTTACAAATAAATGTTTATTGTGAAATTTTCAAGTGGTCATTATTGTGTGTATTTTGTACGTCACCCCTATTGAGTGCAATGGAAGAGCCCAAAGTCCCGATAGTACACAGTGTGTGGTCAATTAGGCTCACAGCGTAGGTTGATTTCACGTGAGACTTTCTGCGTTTAATACCCCAAAGTTTTTCATATGAACTGTTTCTTCAATATTCCAACCATAACTAGATAGCCTTATAAATAAACTGCTCACAAAAAGTATCGAAACACTTAAAAATTGTTCCAATATATAACGGCTCGAAAGATTATGCATTAATCGAAGCAAATAACCAAGTGCATAATTTTGTTCTGCGTATTTTGACACCTCGATCGATAAGATACGATGTTGCGGAGCGGAGTTATTGTCATTTCAATGGTCGTGGGTCCAGTTTCAAAAGTGACAATCATCCTATAGAAAGAGGTTTGCATTTCTGTTTAGAATGATCAGATTCGTGTTTTTCAGTAGGAATGAGTGTCACTTTTGAAACTGGACCCACGATCAGTGAAATGACAATAACTCCGCTCCACAACATCGTATCTCAACAATCGAGGTGTCAAAATACGCAGAACAAAATTACTCACTTGGTTATTTGCTTCGATTAATGCATACCTTTTCGAGCCGTTATATATTGGATCATTTCTAAGTGTTTCGATACTTTTTGTGAGAAGTTTATATTATTTGTATGTGTGAGGGGTGGGGGGGTGGTCATAAAACTAATCCACATCGGAGTACGGGGTCGTAAAAATAATCACATTTTGTGAGGGGGGGGGGGGGGGGTGTCATAAACAAATTGATGACAATAAATGACATTTTTTGGACTCCTCCCCCCCCCCCCCCCCCCCACACCTAAGAAAGGTGTTTAATTCAGTATCAACTTAAAGGGGCATTGAGAGATACGTATGGGAGTGCGCCCTCAATTATCCTGTAAATCAGTTTTTTGCATCAAAGTAATACTTAGGCATATACTAACTACCATCTGAAACAGTTTACCAACATTCGCCGTTTATATAAAATGTCATGATTTTCTTAGTTTCGATATGATCATATCGAAACTAAGGTGCTGAATTCAGAAGTTATGCTAAGTTTTATTCACAGACTTTCGCGGCAAATCTCAACCCGAAAGTGCCGTTATTTGCTTAGTTTGGCATGAAGGCGATGTCGGAATTGTATGATATCTTGGATTTGGGCTATGTTGATGATTATCTTTACGTTATTGGCTCATTTAGTATATCGATACATCTCTCAATGCCCCTCAACTTAAGGAAGAAATATATGCCACTGATAAAAGCTGATAGACATAATATAAACAGTAATCTATTCATTTTCAAGGTTGTATATATTTTTGGGATACACTGTAGTACTACAGAACACAAATATGAAAAAGAGTCCATACTCCAATCACCTGTCTGGTTCAGGTGATTATTACAATTGGTTAGGTCAGAATGAAGTCATATCATATCATTATTACCAAATATGGAAATGTATCACCAAATATGGAGATGATTCAGGATATCATTTTTACGTAACCCTTTATTTGTTTAATTCATGATAATTATAGAATGGTTCCTAGACTCTGTGGTACAATATTTGAATAAGTTCATCTGGATTGTTTGTAGACATAATTAATATATTGACATTTCTTTGTGTATACAATTCAAATCCAATAGAAAGCTGTTACTCACATTTCAACGTAGTTTCATCAGATCGGCAACTCAACAGTGGTAGGCCTTTGGCCTACAATGAATTTCTTAATATGTAGCTATATCTAACAATCTGAAAGTGTCAATATATCATCTTTCCTGGCACATACTTTATATAATGCATTTGTGGTTCTAGAGACGTTTAGGATTATAAATATCTTCAAACGCATTTGAATCCAGGCACTTGGTGTCTTTCAGTTTTTTTGGTTATTTAGAAAAACTTAGTTGGCCCCATACCTCACCATGTAGCATTCATATTGGAGATAAAGTGCTCATCAAAAGAGAGTCTTACAGTTTGTTTATGTCCTATACTGCTCCGGGGGGGGGGGGGGGGGTACTCGGATTTGGTTTGGTCGGGGGTGTGCTGGAGATTCAAAACCCATATCCATTTTTTAGGGGTGATTTTGGAAAAATCGGTACCCATTTTTAGGGGTTTTGCTTCATTTTAGACCAAATGTTCGCAAATTATCAGGAAAATAGACCTAATTTTTGCACATTTTCGCGAACATAGACCTAATTTTGGGGAATTTTCGCGAAAATAGATAAAAAGTTCGCGAAAATAGACCCATTTGTAAAAAGTGACCCCATTTTTAGGGATTTCCAGCACAAAATCATACCCCATGTTTAGGGATTTTGTGCCCAAAAAGCTACCCATTAGAGCGGCACACCCCCGTATACCGTCTTAGGCGATACTGCTACAGAGTGACTTCCAAATATGTTTTGACCAAACTGGCTAGATAGATATTTGGATGTTTTTTTAGGCACAAGTTGGTACCAAACTTGCCACAAAACAACAATAGCCTGGTTTAGCCATAAGAAAATCTGGGACATGTTCAAATTCGCATTTTCAACACACTACACGAAGGGGGGGGGGGGGGGGGGGGGGGCACAGTGCCCCCTGAAGGTGCTCAGCAGGAAATTCAAACCTACCCACCAGGAAAAATGTGGGAAGGGAAGAGAGGAAAAGAAGGGGGAAAGGGAAAGAAAAGAAAGAGAGAAAGGAAAAAGGGAGGAAAAAGAAAAAGGGAAAAGAAAGAAAAGAAGAAAGGGAAAGAAAGAAAGAAAGAAAATTTCGCAGTACAAAAAGCACAACAGTCAACAAAATGTTGACTTTTTTTTTTTTTTGTACTGCGAAATTTTGTGACCGTGCGAAATTTTGTGACCGTGCGAAATTTGTGACCTTGGGTAATTTTGTGACCGTGCACATTTTTATGACCCTACCACCCCCCCCCACTTACGTGAAATTCACGAGGTGACTGACTGGGAAAAAATTTGGGGCAACCTTTTACGAAAAATTCCGGGACGGAATTATTCTAACCAGGAATTTTTTGGGCTGTGCCCCCCCTGACAACCAACCTCTGTTACGCCCCTGCTGGTTACTCAAGATAGTTTCATTCCAACACAATTTACAGTACAGACAGAGTACAGACAACTGATTCAGCTGATTAAATTTATAAATATATTGATTACTTTAAAACAATTGATTTATAAATTGATGAACATATTGATTACTATTTAATACCAATTGATTGCAATGAAACTGAAACGCATGACTAATGTCCACATTTGATATTGTAAAAATGTACAAAGTGTGTTGCACTTTAGGAACGATATGTGACCATCATGAGCTATAATCGTCGGTCATCAAACTTTGTTGTATCAGCTCTCTTTTATCAATGTCAATATAACGCTGAACTTGTGCCTAGATTCATCCAGTTAGTCGGTCAGATCAGGTGATGTCATCACAAAGAGTCCAATGTGCATGTGTGAAGCTCGTATAAAAGAAGTAATCGGAGATTAACACATACCATTTATGATTTGAATCAGTCGTATATCGCGTTGGACAAATACTAGATATTGCCTGGATTGAATTGTGAGTTGGGAGTTTGGTTTTTGTGCATGTATACCCGTTGTGCTGCAAGGCTGTCTGCACAGTGTCTCAAGTTTACTAGACAATCAGTTGACAGCGGTCGATCGGTTATATTTTATCATTCAACGGATACTGAAATCAGCAAGAAAATGGTGAGTGAAAATGCAAGGATAATATGGCAGCCATTTTTTGAATGAAAACGGATATAGGCGCGTTCATCGTAGTTGTGCAGCATCGGCGGACGGAAAAAGAGTCAAATGGATAGTGCAGGAAGTTAAGGTCATAATGTGACTAGGCACCACAGTGATATGGTGTAGTTATTGATGACGGTGCACCTAGTTTTCTTCATAATATTACAAGATCTCTGTAAAATTATTTTTTCTTCATTTTGTTTTCTATCCAACCCAGGTGAGGTCAATGAGCTCTGGAGCTACTAGAATTATGTCAGGTCCAACACTGGTTGAAGTCCCGGCCCCAGCGGCGGAAAGATGGCCGGGCATGACAGGGTGCGATAACTGCTGCCGAAAGTTCCACACAAAGACGGGGACGGACAGCGACAGCGAAGTCAACGTGTCGTTCGCAGGGTGCGGTTTTCTCGGTATCTATCATCTGGGAGTGCTGAGATGTTTTCTTACACACGGTAAACACATGCTTCACAGGGTGAAAAGATGGGGAGGAGCGTCCGCCGGGGCACTGGCCGCCGCTTCCATAATCTGCATCCCGAATAAACTAGATGTAAGTATCTGCCCATAGCAAAAAACTTGATTCTAAGCAGCTAGCTATCTGCTAATGCTAGCCGATAGTTAGCTGCTATGGTTATCGAGCAGAGTTAGCCGCTCGTTAGCTGCTAATAAGCCGCTCGTTAGCTGCTAATAGAATCACATGCAAATTAGTTAGTTAGCGGCTAGTTATGTGAGAGTTGTCAATTATCAAACCAAGCAAACAGCAGGTGACTTGCCCCTCCCCAAGGAAAAGGGCCCTGGGGGGAGGGGGGTGCTCAGATATTGAAAATGAAAATAGGACCCAAACATTTACCCATTTTTGGGGGGAAAATGGACCATATGTTTACCAGAAACCCATAATTTTCCTATATATTTGACAGATTTGCCTAAAATTTCGGAAAAAAACAGCAAATTTAGAGATTTTAGTTAGACCCACAATTTTACCAAAAAATGGCTTTGAAAAGGGGTCATCCATTTACAGGAGGGTTTTGTTAAAAGCTGTAGGGTAACGGGATGGCATTCTGTCCCCCCCCCCCTATGGATGATACACACCATCGTTGTCCCAAGTCTGATGTTATTGTCTCTCACACATGTTTATAACTATCTTCCCATGCACAGGAGGCGTTGGGTCTACTCAACACACTGATCAGCGACATCCAGGGTAAACCCCTCGGACCGCTCACACCCGGCTACAACATGATGGACACACTCAGATCGGAACTGGAGAAAATACTGCCACCGAACGCTCACAAACTTGCCAATGGAAGACTGTTCCTATCGGCCACCTGCGTGTCGACTATGAAGAATACGCTGTTGTCGGAGTTTGATAGCAGGGAAGAGTTGATACAGGTAGGTTCGATGTTATGGTTACCCGGGGGTGGGGGAGCAGTAGGGTATAATGTTGTAATCATCCGCATGAACGAAAACGCAGAATTACGGGTGCTTTTTTCGACAGCAACACGGGCGTGTGCTAAGGGTATCAAATCGCCAATTTCAGAGGATAAGGGTGTCTTTTTCTACCTGAATCCGCGGTAAGGGTTGCATGGGCCAATAGTCATGTGTCATCATTGTAAAAGTAGCCGAAAATGGTCAGGCCTGGACGACACAATTATTTCATACGTTCATTTTCTGTGTAAACTCCATCTTCAGGACCTGTATTCTTTGCTATGAGTATGATTTGTCAAGCTATAATCCTTGTTAAGGGTCACTTTTTCCTTCTTTGAGAATCCACGATAAGGGTAGTATTTGTGAGTGGATTCACACTGATGATTACAACTTTGATACATGAGTGATAAATTTGGTGTCATTTTCAAGCTTTAGAAAATGCTCTAAGAACACACGTAGTATAACTTCAAAATTGACTTCACCTGCAAAGTTCCCCCTTTTGATGTGCTGCGTCACATACATTATGTTTAATGGCCGGACTCAACTGATTCACCATTGAAACAACTTTTCTATGACTGAGTGATCATCTTAAGCAGGCCCTCTAGTGGTTGTATTTGATTATAATTATATTATCAACTTTAATAGAGAACCTGGTGTGATTCATTTCTAACACAAGAGGGCAGTATTACAGTTTCCGATTTATCTCCAAAATATAATCATCTTTGCTCTTAAATTCTAGAGGGCAGTATTACCTTCCATATAAACTTTTCCAAATAATGTTGACACAATTTTTGGGTGCCAGTTGTCTGATTTTTTTTCCCTTTTGATTTTTTTGATTTTTTTTAAAACCACAAACATTTTTTTGTTTGGATCACGTGGAAAACTAATAGTTTAATTTTCAAATACCATTGACAATATTTCCAGACCTGAAACAGACATGCCTATTAACGAATGCCTGAACAAAAAGACGTTCACAAAAAATGGAAGCAAAATATTATTGATCTGCTCATTCTACAAGAACAGTTTTTAAGTTTAGACTCTTTCGTTGTTTTCTCATGCAGGCTCTCCTATGTAGCTGTTACATTCCTGTGTATGGAGGCTACACATTCCCAACCTACAGAGGAAAGGTAAGCCACAATAATTGTCTGAACATTGCGGCATTGCGTCAAATGGTACATTTTATTCAGAAACCTTTCGCAATTTTCAAAGACTATCTCAATGATTACTGAACCAATACTAGGCATGTTTGTACTTATTTCAATGCATTTCTCATGGTGATTCCAAATATGGTAATGACATTCAATAATTTTGACATTTTTAAACATTTTGGAATGTTGTCTGCAAAGAGGGGGAAACAAGCTTTCAAAATGATACTTTTGTTTAAAAGTTATTTGAAGTTATTTTCTGAAAATGTGAGGAAAGCAAGTATATATTTCTTCTTTTCTTTCTATTTTACAAACTATGTTCCTCCATATCTATCTCACATAATGCATCACATAATCAGTTAGAGGCAGATACAATTTCTATTATATTTTGAATTGATAAACCAGTTAGTATCAAAGTTAGTTCATATCTTAAAATTTTCCAAAATCAAAACATTTATGCCGTGAATGATAAAAAACCCACCCAAATCTGAAAATAAGCAAGTGTACAGGGCGTAGTGATAACTTTTAATGTTCTATTGGACTTGTTCCAAATTTTTGTTCGCATAGTCTTCACATTATGGTATCATGGAAGTGCTAGACAAATTATCATCTCCAGCTATTTCCTGTATGGATGTTCTGATGGACCACTTTAGATCCACTTAAAATGCTCTGATTTAATTTGGAATATAAGGCCAAAATGGTATTGTGATTTGTTTGGTGTTCAAACAATCTCAACTCACTGGGCTTATGGTTTTTTTTGGTGGTGATCATTCTTCAAAACGTGTGTTTTCAATTACAATTGTAGGCTTCTATACATGTTGCCAGATGTGTTTCTGCATCAGATGCCAGATTGAAAATGTCGTTTACATTGAAAAAAAGTAATTTAATTGTTCAACCTCCTTATTTTCAAAATATCAAGATACCATTAGCCTAACAATGATGTATTAACACTTTTCACGTGGCTATTGGTTTGACTAAATATAAAAACGATTTTTCAGAAACATTGTCAAACTTAAAAGGTCTATCTCAAGGATTACTGAACCAATACTAGGCATGTTTGTACTTTAATGCACTTCTCATGGTGATTCCAAATAAAGTGATATTTTTAAAACATTTTGCAAAATTTTGGATGTGTTGTCTGCAGACGCATGTCGCGTGGAAAGCGTTAAACATTTTGTTTTTCTTTGACATGGTTGGAAGATAAACAGTTAGATAACATACCTGCACATCAAACGAATTAAACTGTATCCGAAATTGTCAAGCACTGATGGTGTCAGATCACTCACAACGGGTAACTCTATACGGCCTTATATTCGGAAATGTGTTTTTCTAAATCATAGAAAATGTTTCTTTATAAATCAAGTTAAATCCCCATTGATACCACAGCAGCACTCCAAATGAGTCTATAATGTAGAAATATGGAACATATATTATAACACTTCCAAAGGGAGCTCAGAAGCTCACAGGATGGGGTTGGATATGGTTAACACATCAGGTGACGATAAAAACCCTATGGGTCCAACCGATCTTTTTTTAAACACATATTTTTGGATTTTTTTTGAATTAATAAATAAATGGAATCTTGTGAATTTTTTGAAATTTGTTGAAAATTCACCAAAAAACCCAAGAAACTCCTGACCTATACCTTTTCCGTGTCCACGACACTATCTTTTTAGAAGACTCCCCCTATTCTCACTACAAATCCTGATGTTTTTGTAAAAAAAATGAATGGTCACAGTTATCTCAGCTTGTTGTGCGACCTGAGACAACCTTTGCTTTACCTTTCCTTTAACTACAATCAAATTGAAAATCATGTCACCTGTTTAAATTGTATTTAGATAATTGGTCACACTGTCACACTCACACAGATAAAGTTAACCCTTTCCATGCTTTACACGCGGGAGGCGTCTGCAAATGACATTCCAAAATTGCACAAAATGTTTCAAAAATGTCAATATTATTGAATTTCATTACCATATTAAGAATCACCATGAGAAATGCATTGAAATAAGTACACACATGCCTAGTATTGGTTCAGTAATCCTTGAGATAGACTTTGACAATTTCGAAAGGTTTCTGAAAAATATGTTTTGTATACTAAGTACTTGTATGGTAAAACTAATAGCCGTGTGGAAAGTGTTAAATGCGCTGAAAAGTTCATGCCTTACTGTAGTAATATTATAATAGCTCAATCGGTGGGTTACTGTGTAAATTGTTCATTAACTTTAAATTATTGAGGACCAACACCTGTGATAAATTCTCTATTGGTGCAGCTACCCCCAACATGTATTGTGGTCTCTATAGAAACATATAAAAGCCAAAAACGAAAGAGTTTTGTGAATGGTACTGTAAAAGCCAATATTTTTGCGTAAAGATATTTTCGCGCATTTTCATATCATAGACTTAGTGAATTGTTCTTTTTTCACGGGCAACCTTCTGGATGCACTGGCTAAATGTAGAAAACAATATTTTTGCGTGTTATAATTTTCGCAGAAAAATATTTTGCGCGAAAAGCAAGAAAATATAACCACCATGAAAATTTCAGCTTTTACAGTAATTTAATTTCTTCTGTGACATCATCAGAATCCTGTCATGTTTGTATAATTGCCCAAGCCACATTTAGGGTTTAGGGTAATTTGAAATCTCTGGATCTAATAAGCACTGTCTATTTGAACTGTAGTTCTGAGAAATGGTCATAGTGGCCCAGCATAGTGGTCAAAATGATAATTGAGCCAAAAGTTACGATGGATTAAGAACACAATTGGTGAGGTTTTCAGTTCAGTTTGTCCCACCTTTTCCCTGCTGCTAACCCCTGAGAACTACCTGCTGATTGGTCAGAAAGATGAATACATCATTTATTGCACCAATGAGAGACATTGTTAGAATAATTGTATCTCTGATGAAGACGGGAGTGAAACATTTTAGAAGCGGTATTTCAATTGGTTATTCAAATGAGTATATCTTGAAATTAACCAATCATGAACATTGTTAAATAGGCAGGTAGTGTCCGGGGGGGGGGGGGGGTTAATTATTTGGACATTTGTGGGTTGTTGCATTATCAAGACATATATCCACACCAATATTTGTATCAATGATGCTTATGAACCTTGACACTTTCCACGCGGCAGGCGTCTGCAGACGACATTCCAAAATTTCACAAAATGTTTCATAAATGTAAAAATTGTTACATTTCATAATCATGTTTGGAATCACCATGTGAAATGCATTGAACTAAGTACAAACATGTAAAATATTGATTCAGTAATCCTTTGGATAGACTTTGAAAGTTGGGAAAGGTTTCTGAAAAATCTGTTTTATATATTGTAAAACCGATAGCCGCGTGGAAAGTGTTTTATATAGTATACATTGTCTTCATTACTAGTGAAATTATAATTGATTGTATATATATACAAACACTATAATCATGTTAATTTGTTTTGCCTATCTTGTTCTTTCAGAAATACCTTGATGGCGGTCTATCGCAGAATATGCCCAAATTCTCCACTGGGACCACCGTGTGTATATCCCCCTTTAGCGGACCACTGCAACAGATATGCCCCAATGACAACCCCATGTATCAAAACCTATACGGTATCGTAGCGGGACACAGCTTTCAGATCAACATACAGAACATTGTGCGCGGCTTCCAGGCGTTATTCCCTCCCAACGGCGAGATACTCGAGGGGTACAACAAACAAGGCTGGGACCATGCACTTGAATTCTTGAAGGAAAATGGTTACACGGAAGAACAACAGGAGGAAGAGGAGGAAGAGGTAGACAGTGACTTGGAACTGGAATGAAAGCACCCTCTTAATAGCGCCCTCTATCTGAAGTGGGTGAAAGCTGACATTTAAGAAACATTCGCAGAAGACGGGAGCTATGTTCCTCTGTCTTGGACAAAGAAACTTGTGAATCGTTATTGACAGGAGCAGGGTAGCAAGACATGAAAGAAGTCAGAACCGTGTACTTGTGCATTTCAGATGATGAAAACAGGGCATTGTGGGAAACCAATATGCCCTACTGTGACGAGACCGTGCATTAATAGTGATGCGCAATCAACGATATGTGATGACTTTCAATATATTTGTGTGTGCCTTTTCATGGGTAAAATGGGGCCAACATTATATTTATTTGTATAAATTAGTTGTTGATAATGGTTTTAAATTCCATTCCATAACAACATTTTTAATATATCTACTACATTATTTGTTGTACTTAAAAGAGGAAGCTCCACCATGGTCAGTCAGTTCATCACAGGAGAACCAGAACAGAGTTAAAATGAAGAAATTTCCACCTTTGGACATGTCAGTCAGTTCATCACAGGAGTACCAGAACAGAGTTAAAATGAAGAAATTTCCACCTTTGGACATTTTCTATGGAACAGAGAGCAGGACTTCCCCTTTTTTAACTAGACCAGTGGTTCCCAACCTTTTTGTTGTGGTGACCCCATTCCAGAAACCAGCATCAGAGCGTGACCCCCACCACCCCCACCCCCACAGAACAAAGTTAAACTATGAAAACATAGCATTTTATTTTTGTTAAATTAGGCTAGTCTGTGACCCCACAATAAGTGTGTCGCGACCCCAGTTTGGGTTGCGACCCAGAGGTTGGGAACCACTGAACTAGACTATGACTTATGACTAGGTGTTCATCAAGATTTATTTTGAAATGTTGTTCATTTTTGTTAACAATTTACTGGTGGCTTCTAAAGAATTGCGCAATTCAGGCAAAAAACGTGACACACCAAAGATCTGAAATAAAACATTCCTTTGAATATCATCATGCATATTTTGAGTTGCATTCGCAAACCTAATGATTTTGATATTTATTTTTTGAACTTGGCCTATAGCATTGACATAATTGACAATGTATTTTTTTTTTTAAAACATTTTTTAAAATTTTGGTATCCAAAATAGTTATTCCTAAATAGTTATATTAATAATCATATACTTTTGTGTGTGGGTGTGTGTTTGTGGTTTAAACAATTTGTTTGATTTCTTTTGCAAATCGTTTTGAGGCAATAATCGAGGGATATTATGTAATTGCAATTTATCTTGTGCTGTAATCAAATTAACATCTGTTAAGTCATGCAGCAGAGTCTAATATTTTTATGTGCTTAATCAATGCAAGTTATGAAATTATAGAAATCAATGCAGCTAATTATTATATTGCATAGTATTTGTAGAAAATGTGTATGGAAAATTAAGAGTATTTAGAAAGGTCCAAAGCCTTCACATATGTTGGATCAACAAAATGGCCGCCCTAAATTGCACGCTTTTTGTGCAATGAATGTTAATTGTCTATGTTATTTTTTGACATCAAGTACCTATTTGGCCATAAGCCTTTATGATAGATAGGTGGACAACATTGGCATCATTAATCTGTTCATATAATGCTCATTATATGTCAAGCTATTCTATGTATTCCGCATACCCCCTTAGGAGATGCAAAGTTGTGAAACATTGTTCATTCCAGCGCATATATTTCAATGCTTAAAGTTCTTAATTCACTCATGGAGTATCACCCTTAAGGTTTGTATTTGATCGAAAAAGAACTCTTGGATTAGCGTGTATTTGAATTAAGCTCTTTTTGGAATTTTTCATAGGAGCTGAAGAATACAAGCAGATTTCCCCAAATGATAAACAGAGCTATTTGTTTTAATCTGCTCCCTCCCTATGCATGGAAAGCAAAATTGCTTCACGGAGGGTGTGTTGAATACAAACGTAATAGCCACTTATCTTTACTGTAAATTTATGCGTTGATTGTTTTTGTGGGCTTTGAAACAAATTTCACGCAAACATTTTGCGAAAGATTAATACAATGTTAACGTATCATGATACTATAAAGCTAAAGATGTTTGCATGTATTTGAATTTTGCAAACTTATATTATTGTATCTAAATAGGAAGTGAACATTATTAGGCTATATTAAAAAAATCTTGTGTCTCAGAGCTCTTCAGTTTTTCAAAACCTAATAATGCGAAATGCTTTTTTTAAAAATTTTGTTAATTTTTTTTATAAATGTAAAATATTGAAATCCTTGTAAAAGTGACTTTTTGTATTTAAAATGGAAGTGATCAATGAAAATCTGAAAAATCTGTGAAACTTTGGGATTTTTTTCTTCTTTTTCTAACGCGCACAAATTAACTAAAGCGCGCGGGAGGTTTGATAAAAAAGATTTTTTTAATATAGCCTTATAGCGCCAAAATAATCATAACTTTTACAGATATTCTACAGGGTACGCATAAAATGTTGGTGCATATTGTGTATTAACTATTTAAAAGCATACCCTATTATATGCCTAACTTATGTTTTATTTATGAAACCTTGTTTTATCCAAAAACTATTGACTTAATGTTATTTTATGGTTATTGCAATTTTCTTCTAAGCAAGAAATTTGTGTGAAAGAAACAAGTGTGCTTTACCAATTTAATGAAATATACAAAATATTTCAGTATTATGCCTTATATTAGGGCGAGATACAAACAAAATAACTAAATACACAAAAAAGAAGAAAAACCCAACATAATGAAACATTTTATCCTGTGTATTTCAGTCAAACAAACAAGTATTTTGTGGTATAATTACAAGCAAACATATGTGTAAGTGAAAATATTGGCTTATGAAACAGTATTTACTTTGTTATCTTATAGTTTCATTTCATAACACTGTAAGACCAGAATTGTTTGCGTGGAGCACTTACTCACCAAAATGTCATGCCATGAATATTTCCAATCTACCTTGTAGCAGTGCATTGCAAAGTTACATTTGCGAAATGTTCATGCCATGAATAAGGCCAGTATTGCTGATTCGTGAAATTTTCAACTCGCGAATATTTTTGGTTTTACTAGTAATCAGGTCAGCGACTTGAAAGTTTATTTTTACTGTGCCGTCACGTCCATTAACTTTCCAATATTATTGCAGTTGTATCATAATTATTATTTATCAAAACATTTTATGAATGTGAAACAATGGTTGCGTCATGCGGCTGGTAACTACGGTGCAACACCGTGATGCAAAGCGGGTGGGTGCTCGTTATTTGGACGCGTTAATCAGGTTTAACGAGGGTAACGAGTTGTAAAATGCGTAACCAGATGTTTTCAATTAATGTCAACTGTTGCTTGGGTAGTATACGTCACACTCCGATAGTAGTTGTAAAACCTTATCAATTGACATCAATCGAAACCCTAGCAGTTATTGGAAACGTAGATCAACTAGGCATTCTTGCTATTATAGAGTACATGTGGATATATAATGATAATTCTACACAATAGGACCTCCAGGCACCATGACAAAAAAGAGGTAAAAGTAAATTATTTCTTTTTGTTATGGTAGGAAGGTACTTAATTTACAATTAATCTAAACAGTAAAAGTATCTAATGAAACCTTAACCTATATTATGCCTTGCAAATACAAACACATATTTCCAAGATTATGAATTGATGGAATATATCTGCCTTAACATTAATCGGCAATATGACCCCTAACAAGTGGATTTTTTAATATTTTTATCATTTTAAAACTAGGATATGAATTTTGCCTTCGTAATTTTAAGAAGTTTTACTGAAAAGGATATGTTTAAATCTTCATGAATATATTGATCATATATAATTAAATATTTTTAATCAAATACTTTACATTTAAGTATATCATTTTAAATTTAAACCAAGCTATATATATATATATTGTTCTGTTTCTCTGTATGGTGCTGTTTTTCTGTTTTGTTGTGTCATTATAAATGTTTTTATAGTGTTTAATAAAACAAAATCACTTTAATATGTGATGAAGTTTAAGTTATTGAATGTTTTACTTGTAATTTATCTTAATAGAATGTCTATACCCATAGGCGTGCGCAGGATTTTTTTACCCGGGGGGCTTTAAAATAAATTTCATCGGTTCGCACCGCTATCCGCGGTAACGAGTCTGAGGGGGATGTGCCCCCTTGGATTTTTGGCTTGGATTGGATTTTTTTGGAATATTGGCTATTGTCAAACCGGGAGTTTAACAAACCGTTCCTGAAGCCATGTTGTTAAGTTTGACTTATAATATGAAACTAATTTGCGCGTAGCGCGCCAAAAATGTCTATTTTAACACTAAAAAGGTCCAGAAAACATTTCTGAAGCCATCTTGTTCCAATTGAATAACAAAGTAGTATGAAAATAATTGGCGCGGAACGCGGAAAAATGTGCTATATGTAAAAATAAAGGTTTAGAAAAACGTTCTTGAAGCCATCTCGTTAAGCTTGAATAATAAATAACCAGTAAAACTAATACGCGACAAAAATGTCTATTTTAACACTAAAAAGTTTCAGAAAACGTTTATGAAGCCATGTTGTTGAAATTGAATAACACAAAATAAAAAATAATTCCCGCGGAGCGCGAAAAAATTGGCTATTGTAAAAAGAAAGGTTTAGAAAAACTTTAATCAGTGAAACTAATACGCGCGTAGCGCGCAAAAAAATGTATATTTTAAAAATAAAAAGGTCCAGTAAAACGTTTCTGAAGCCATCTTGTTCAAATTGAATAACAAAATATTTAAAAAAAAATGGCTATTGTAAACAGAAAGGTAAAAAAAACGTTCCTGAAACTATTAAGCTTGAAACGTTCCTGAAGCAATCTTGTTAAGCTTGAATAATAAAACATTGAAAATAATTTGTGCAAAAACTGGTTATTTTAACACTAAAATGGTCCTGAAAAACGTTCATAAAGCCATTTTGTTTAAGCTTGAAGAATAAAAAAATGAAACCAATTGGCTCGAAACGAGCAATAATGTCTAGTTTACTAACTAAAATGGTCCAGAAAACGTTCTTGAAACATTTTGCAACGTTGTTATAAAGCTTTAAAATTTCTATTTTTTTCTTCTAAAATGGTCCAGAAAACGTTACTGAAACCATGTTGTTAAAGCTTGAATAGCAATGGCGTATAGGTACAGTAGGTTATTCATATCGGGGGGGGGGGGGGGGGGGGGGGGGGGGCGAGAAATGAAAATGAACCGACAAGACTTTTGTGGGCCAAGAAATGCGCGTGAAGCGCGCGAAATCTTTCGACTTTACACCTATTTTTGGCACGATCGAGGTACATTTTGACTCTTAAACAAGCTTGTAGCAAAGAATGTTGCACTTTGGGGACACATTATGCGAGCGTAGCGCGCGAAAAAAATTCATCTGTGTACTTTTGACCATCATAATTCCATGAATCCTGTGGTCAAATGAACCGACGTCAGTATTGGGGGGGTGATCGTCCCCCACTCACCCCCCCCACGCCACTGTTGAATAGTTAAATATTGAAACTAATTCGCGCAAAAAAATTGCTTTTTTTGGGGGGGGGGGGGGGGGAGGCATCGTCCCTACCGTGACAATGATGGGGGAATCATAAAAATGGATTTTTTTTTTTTGGGGGGGGGGGCATCGTCCCCACCGTGACAATGATGAGGGGAGCACTCCCCGCTTGCACTGTCTATGCTCGTTACCCTTCCTCCTTATCTTCCTTTTATTTTTTACTCTTTTGCAAATGTGGGGGAGGGCTGTCTCCCTGGTTGAGCCACTGGTGATTCAGAGGGCCGAGTTGTTGGGTTTTAACTTGCCTGGATGACCTAAAACTCTACTTGCTATCAATATTTACTTTCGTTATAAAACACTCACATGGTGGTTCAGAGACGTAGAGAAAAAGTGAGAGACACTAATAAAAGCTCCCGGCCTCTCCTTTTCCCTCCTCTCCTCCTCCCCTCCTCCTCCCGGGCACTCAACTCTTTTTTGGGTAGGGGTGTGCCACCCAGGGTCTCAAATTAGGGGGGGGGGGGGGGGGCTACAGAACTGAACTGAGTGGATTTTATGACAAAAAATAGGGTCTTAGGAACTGATTTTTTTTCTTCAAAAAAGTAGAACGCAAATTTT
This sequence comes from Ophiura sarsii, assembly GCA_035610835.1. Taxonomy (NCBI): domain Eukaryota; kingdom Metazoa; phylum Echinodermata; class Ophiuroidea; order Amphilepidida; family Ophiuridae; genus Ophiura; species Ophiura sarsii. The sequence goes on from CM069454.1 coordinate 60,100,422, forward strand.
TTTGGGCTTAAGAACGCAAAATGTTCGAAGAATTGGGGTTTGGAACGCAAAATTTCGCGATTTTTGAATTTTCAATCAAATTGGAGTCTTAAGAACTGATGCAAGCTCAAAAGGGGTGTCATAAGAACTAGCAGCAGAGGGTGAAAAAGGGGGTCTTCAGCGCGGCACATACCTTATTATATCTATACCCTTTTTACAATGTCAGTGCCCCGGCTCCCTCTCCCTCTCCCCTCCCCTCCCCTCCCCTCCCCTCCTCCTCCTTTCCCCTCCCCTCCCTTTTCCCCCTCTTTTTTTTTTACCCTCTGGGGACCCGGGGGGCTTGAGCCCCCAAAGCCCCCCCCCCTGGGCACGCGCCTGATACCCCTGCCCCAAGTCTTGAACCATTACTTTGCCGTATGGACCTATAATTTGGTGATAAGAGGTTTTTTTTAAAAGTTAACTGAAATGTTTAAAACAAGTATCACATTTTTGAGAACAAAAAGGTTCTTTAAGAACAAAGTTAGGAAAAAATGAATATAACAAATAAAAAATGAAACAACTAAATCAATCTTCTTCTAGATCATGCCCGTAGACCAGGGTTTCTAGATGCCTAAATTAACGATGTTTAACCATCTAAATCTAAAAGGATAATCAATATAAGTATTGATTCGTTTCAAAAACATTAATTTAAAACATTTTAAACTTTTGATCATTGTATTAGTATCACTCAAAGATTTTTACAATCAATATAAACAATTGAGGTCTCCAGGATCACTTTGCCTAACTCCACAATGCATTTTGGAGTAATGAGATACACTTCACACTGTACCTTTCACATTATATATTTAATGTGGGTTATTATTTGCGAGAGGTTCGTTGTGATCAAATACAATTAAAGTAGATGATCTGATGATGGGGCTCACTTTTTAGTGACGTTTCACTAACATGCTGATAGCTTGTTTAGACTGGCAACTCTGTCCACCCGCTCACGTTTTGTATAGCTGCTTGAGTTTACGAGCTACGAGTTTATTTATGTAATAGCATAATGATATACAACATAAACATAGCAATACAGAGATAAAGCGAAATATTTTACAAAACAGCAATGTAAGGCGTCGTTGAAAAAACTCACTAAGAGTTACACATGTCAATAAAAACAACCCTTTGGAAAAATAATGATTGGCAAAGGTAATATTATATTATAGGAGCATAACGATACACGGATAAAACAGGCAATAAGGTGTCGACAGGTTGCCGTAGAGGGAGTGAACAGTAAGAGTTGGTCATCTGATTATTATGATTACACTATCTGGCCTTTTATCTATCATCTATAATCTATTGATAATTTTGTCAATTTATGACCACCAAGGCGAACCTGCTGTATTCTATCGCTTCTGTTTCTCGTGCACGTTTGTAGTATCCTAGCTGATAATAGAAAATGGTTTTCCCTCCCCACCCCAACATTATTTGTCTGATGCTGGTGCTGCAACTGAAAATGATTTATCAAAAATGATAATTTTGACGGATGAGATGGTCAGTCAGCTGTATGTGTATATATTCATATTAGAAAAGTTGTACAGAGAATACCCACCACTACTGCGGAGAAACTTTGATAAGTCGGCGCCCGATTGATGAAATGTAAATAATATACAACTATCCAATCATTGATCAGACCACGAACTTAACACTTTCCACGCGGCAGGTGCATCTGCAGACGACATTCTAAAATTTCACAAAATGTTTCAAAAATGTCAAAATTATTGAATTTCGTTACCATATTTTGAATCACCATGAGAAATGCATTGAAATAAGTACAAACATGCCTAGTATTGGTTCAGTAATCCTTGAGATAGACTTTGAAAATTGGGAAAGGTTTCTGGACAAATCTGTTTTTACATGGTATATAAACTAATAGCCGCGTGGAAAGTGTTAACACCGCTTAAAGACGTATCGAAACTCCTCGCGTCATCACAATGAGAGGAATTACCTCTAATAAGACGGTAATCATGTTAACATCAATTAGTGAAACAACTCGGACAAGTACCACCTATTGCTAGTTGGTTCTTTATTTCCAGTAAATATGATATTGGCATCGTTATAGGAGCGAATAATTGTGGTTTGGAAATCTTAATGATGTGACACTGGGATACTTCTTGGTTTGAAAACTTTTTGGCGCTATGTGACCAATACGCGGTGCTCATTTATACACGGACTATATGTAAGGCATCATATGGCTGAATCAACCATTGTGTCAACGAATTGTCCTTGGGAAGAGAGGACAGAAGACATCATCATCATTTGGAAACATGAAGGAATAGGCAAATCAGGTTTTGATTTCTTGCGTGTAAGAAATATTTAAAAAAAAATAAAGCCAATCGAAGATGTAAGTTTCTTGTTGTAATCGCGGCCGTTTGACCAGCTTGTTACTACACATTATACCACCAGTGATTATGCACCGACTGGATTAGACGAAGTTGGGATGAAACTTTTGGAGGAGCAATTTACAGACGTCATTTGAAACCAAGAAAGGGATGTTAATTTTACGGCATAGTATTGTTATAAAAACAAGAGCACTATAAAAGTGGTGACAGACAATAAAATCAACAAGATTAATTGGAATAGCTCACTTTTTTCTTCTTCAATTTCTCTCAGAAATTGTACAATTTTATGAAAATTTCTCTCGGATTTTTTCACATTTTCCTCAACAATTCTCTTGTAAAATCTCACCCGTTTCACCAATTGTCTTTGGAATTTGCATCGCCATCATGGCAACATTAAACCGAATCGATGTCCAGCATTGCCTCCATGTTTTCATTGGATTATTATTGTTACATATTTTGCAACTAACTGAAGCAGACGATTCTTTCCCGCCTCCTCGCGTACGATTGGATTTAGCAGACGACGGAAGTTGCTCGTATGTTGTTCAGATGCCTTCATGTGGGCAATGCAATGTAAGTTTATATTCATCAATCATGTCAATATAGGCCTATGTTTAGTTCGGCTTGCTAACAGTTAAGTATAAGCGGTTATAATTTGTGCTAAAGTTGTAATTATATATGTTCCAAATCCAAAACTAGGCCTACTTTAGTAAAACCACTATCAACCAAACTAGCACAGAACATTTAAGCTGTTGTGATTCTGTTAAACTCCATCACACACGATATATTTATTCGTACCCCAAAAGCAGCATTTATTTATTGTTTCTTCATATTGTGCCAATAATAATTTGACAAAAATACAAAAAAAATAAAAATGAAAATACAAAATGGTCATCATTCATCACTTATCAAACTGTTTATTTAATGATTTTGAAGCAAACATTTATTTATTTTTCTTTATAGGCTCAAAAATTAGCGTAAATCCAGAAAAGTTTGTTCATCCTTCACTCTATGTATGCTTAAGTGGAATTGAAATCCACATGAAAAGATATTGTGATAACACGATTCCCATCAAATTTGATGAGACTCATATTCACCTTCATTCGACCCCTTTAACAATTTGGCGCGCACTGTGATGGGTAATTCTAAGTTGGCAGACGACATTGCGATAACTTGTCTAATTGTGCAACTGTCGCTCTAACCCAACATGGTTCCGATACTTTTTTCCCGTATTTGGCCGGCTCGTAATAGTGTAATACCGTGATTACAGGATGTCCCCGAAAAAGGAGGCTAGATAGGACAACTGAAATTAAAACTTAAAAGAACAATTAAAATTTAGAGTTAATATAGTATAATATCACGAAACAATCAAGACAGATCAAATTAACCAAGGCAATTATTCCGTTCCAATAGTATGTGAAAGACAGTATACAGGCTCACTCTTAAATGCATATTATGTGATCTTTTCCAGAGGACGCCCTCAATCCTCGAAACAAATTGGAAGCATATTTTCTTGCATATTTTCATTTCTGATCATAAATCGTACATATATTCCAAGTTACAGGGCGATACGAGTCTTAATTACTTCAAAATCATGGTTTTAGAGTGAAAATAAACTGTCAGGTTAACTGACAGTTTATATTTTTTTACTCTAAATTCACTCCAATGGTGCATACACGTTTTCCAAACTCATACAGCCTAAACCAGTAAACCTCACCTACACAAGGTTGTGATAACGGAACTTGTTTGTTGGAATCCATGCGGAAGGCGTCTGCAGACGACATTCCAAAATGTCACACTAATGCTTCGAAAATGTCAAACTTATTGAATTTCGTTACCATACTTAGAATCACCATACGAAATGCATTACAATAAGTACAAACATGCCTAGTATTGGTTCAGTAGTCTTGAAATAGACTTTGAAATTTGGGCAAGGTTTCTGACAAATCTGTTTTGTACATGGTAAAACTCATAGCCGCGTGGAAAATGTTAAGGCGTAAACCAATATGACATAAGTTTCTCTGGTTCCAAAGACATTTCGCATTGTGAATCTTAACCAAATACTTGATCATACGATGATCATTTGTGATTGAACCAAAACGGTTTCATATTTCGACAGATCAATATTAGACACTCACATACAACTTCCAGTTTTGTAGAGGAGTGATTGAAACTCGAGAGACATTGAAACTCATTGACATCTATCTCATATCTTGAGACTTGATTTCATGAATGGTAAAATTTACAGATGGGTGGAACGTGTTGAAAATATTTAATGTCATCGTATCAGTATGAAGTAATATTTATTTTGATGCGTTATCTGCATCATGACCTCTAGAATCTGTTCGAGCGAAGTAAATGTTTTAGATAGGGCAAATTGTTTGAAGGTCATTACGGCCAAGTGCAAAAACACGCGCAATGATGTAAAATATCGAAAATCTTTTTTGATGGAAATCATTACCAATTGTTGGAAGGGGAGAGCAAGATAGGTGGGGGAGGGGCGGGGGTGGAGATAGCCTGTAATCAGGAAGGGCATTAACCGACTAATTTTGGTTACACGATTTGCCATTTCATTGAGGGGAAGGGGATCAGGGGGTGAGGGGTCGAACCTTCTGGCGGGGGATTTTCCCGGCAACCCCATTGGTTTACGCGCCCCCTTGAATTTAAGGCGCTGAAATATACCTCTGTATTCTATTTCTACTACCCCATTTTCACAGACGTACCACCAAAGATTTATTAAGCAACCGTAAACAGCATGCGCCACTTCTGTTATATGACTAGTTGGTCTTCTATCTCCAGTGATTCAAAAGTTTAAAACTTTTGAGTGATTATTTTATTTTGCAGTGTGCAGAGAAGAGTATCGAGATAGAGGAAATCAGACAGAGAGTAGATGAACTAGAGGAGAGAATGAAAAAGATGATAGGTGAGTACAACGCGGAAGCAGTTTTCGACTGTAATTAAAGGCATATTATGCGATCTCTTCCAGGGAACGCCTTCTATCCTTGATTTTTTGAAAGCAGATTTTCTTACAGATTTACATTTCTGATCATAAATCATGAATATATTCTGAGTCACAGAGCGATACGATTCCTAATTACTTCAAAATCATGGATTTAGATTGGAATTTAGAGTGAAAATAAACTGTTTTGTATTTTCACTCTTTAACATTTAAACCAAGATCGCATAATATGCCTTTAAGGGTACATTTAAAAGCATGGATCTTAATTCAAAACCGAAATGATATGTAGTTCTATTCCAAACCACTCATGAATAATCTTTATTTGAAATGTGTGATATGTATTGGATGAGTCCTTTCAGAAAAACATCAGTGCTCAGAATGCAAAGAAAAACATATTAGTGACTGGTCCAGCTTGCTTTGACACCATATATTGCATATTTATGTAAAATATGAGTGTTGACTTGCAGCCAAATTGCAACATCTTGTCGTCTGACGATTGCGAAAGAATGAAACTCAGAGTTACGACTTCTATTCTAGAAGGTCTATTACTTTGAGATTTTATTAGTGACAATGTTTTTTCTTTGTGTACTAAGCTATGATATCTTTTTCTAAAAAGGACTAATCCAAAACATTATATATTATTTCACTAATAACATATCATAAGTTGGTCTGAAGAAAAAAACACCACCCATATCATTATTGGGTTTCATATGGCATGTATGGTGGATGTTACAATCTAAGTGTGGAAAGTGGTTTGCGCCTGAATTGGCTGCACCCTAGATGATGCGATCTGATTCTGATGATTCACCAGCAGCGAAATTACAGCGCTTTGAACCCTTTGGAAAAGGCGCTATATAAATACTGATTATTATTATATTATTTATTAAACGTTGTATTCTAAATTGATTTATATTCGGTCCTTCTTGATGTCATAGTCATTATTAATAACAAGTTCTAAGAATAGTCCACATTGTCTTAACCTTTGTCCTCCTAAGGGGAGGCAGTTAACAACCCCTACGAATTTTCACCGATTGGTATAAAACGCAAAGAACAGTGACTTAGGGCGTCTAGGTGATCTCTTTTACATCCCTTGCGATCATTTTGACGGAAAAAGAATTGAGGGTACCAACTTACCCGGGGGTAGAGTAAGCCATCAAAGTCTAAGTGTATCCTAAAGAGCGTAGCATGTTGTTCGCGGGCTTGTGATTTCGATGCGCTGGTGTAGTCGTTTCGCGCGATCAAGGACACAAGTCCCGCCAGTAACGATAACATGATGATGCGTCTTTAATTGGAATACCCGCTGACGCTAAGTTCTTAATTTGGATGCGATGAAGTACATTCACATCCTAAGTCATGACACCATCACCATTTGTTTATTCTCTTCCACAGAAAATCAAAACAACCAATGGGAATCGTCACCAGAAACTTATGAATATTCAGTGGACAGTTCGCTACACGACGAAACATCGGAATCATCAGAAACTCTTTCAAGTGATCTCGACATCGAAACCGAGGGAGACCCGGCACCCGGATCCCCAAGCTCCTCGACAAATAGATCACTTGATGTTACCTCAGTTCAAATACAGCCAACGTATAGTAGTAGCAGTAGCAAAAATTATTTAGAAAATTCAAAAAGTGTACACAACAAAGAAAGCGTAGCTAGCCAAAATACAAAGAAACCGTCCCAGAGCATCAAAGGCAGCACTTCAGTATATAGACCCAACACGGGTGCGACGCCGGGTGCCGACGTTGAACATTTCCCGGGTGCGACACCGGGTGCCGACGTTGAACATTTCCCGGGTATTATCAATAATGATGGTGATACGTTTGAAACTCATACACAAAGTGGGTTTGTTGTCAATCCTATTACATCGCACCACATTATAGAAAATCATCTACATAATGCGAAGGTGATAAGTCCCCAAATGCCCACCACTGATCAATCTCATAGATATGTAGCAAGTACAACAGCATCAGCGGTAAATGGTAACTCTCATATCAAAACTGATTCACCGTTAGAAAAACAGCACTTATCTTTCCTGTATACAACGCCCAGAACAGTTGAAAACACAAGGACACCTCACCGGCTGGGTCTCAGCAAAATATTAGGTATTCCTACAGTGAAGCCCAGCGGGGATTCTCAAAATGCATCATTGAGTGACTCATCACATGATTCATCACATGATCCATCAGTCTCCACAAGAACATCTTTTAATGATCCAACATTGACTCCGGGCATTCCGTCAACTTTCTTTCCGCATGATCTACACCATTCAACAGCAGATTCTTCATTGGAGCATTCATCTCAACTGCAAGGTAGCAGAGATGGAAGCATTCCAACATCAGCGTCATTTGAACACGGTTTCGATCTAGATTATGAGTCGATAAAATTGACTGACCCCTCGAGAAATATTGAGACAGTTGACAAATCCATTTCTATTACAATGACACATTCAGTTGATGTCAACATGGAAGGCGATGGACTTGCCACGAGGGAAAGCGTTTCCACACAATCGCTGATCGATCAATCAACAGATTCCTCCAAACCAACCGAAAGTCAACTGGCGTATCAAGAAAGTACTCATCATTCTTCCCAAAATGAACAAACGACAATCTCACTGAGTAATACTTATGAACCGAATGATCTAGAAACAGTACAGGGCACGGGAAATATACTACAACATACCACAACCGTGGTACCACAAACAAAGGTATCAAACAGTTTCATAAAACATGCGGACGACATGACTAGGACTCCTCATCCAGCTAATCATTACGACGAAATCAAGGAGGCAACCGTAAATGGCGATCTGTTAAAGGCCACACCTTCAGATCCCCCAAATTCACAGATAACAATCCGCACAGCTCCCACACAACAATATTACGAAGATCCAATAGTACCAACCATCCTCGGCAACCATGGTGACGTTTTTATAGACGATACTAGTGTTAACACGCGGGAACATCTTGGCATGATAAACGTTCCGACAGTTTCAACACACCAGGAATCTGAAACAGTCGCGATTATCGGGAAACTACCGCAAGTTGAAAGCAACCCGACAGCCACTAGCACGGAGGATCAAGATTATAACGAAGGAGTCAAGCAAGATTTGAGCCGTTTGGATGTTCATAGCATTGATGAGAAACTCCCAGAACTAGTTGGAGCAACTGTTGTTTCGGAGACACATCAACGAACAGTAGTCTTGAATCCTGGGATTAATTCTGACCGTGTAATTCTAAACGAAGCGGTGTCTCCAGATGGAATCGATATTGCGGGCAACAAAAAGATAGGCACTGACGAAAACGGGAATCAGTATGAACCCGTAGGAATTGATGTACCGATTTTAGAAGAAGCTGGTGATAACGTTGACTGGGAAGTTAAACACGAAACGGAAGAGGAAACCACTGGTACTCCTGAAACAAATTTAGGAGATGTAAATATATTACCGATAGAGAAATCATCAAATAATAACAAAGGCGCAGCTAATAATACAGATCTTATCGAAAAGAACCTGCCGAACAGACACAACGATAGTGGAAATCTGCAAGACCATAGCACACTACCTTTTGAAAATGTGAAAGAGCAGCCACAACAAACTATACACACGACACCATATTCAATCCCTGATGACTCGAGAGGAAACGAAAATGATCAGGAAATTCATAAACAAGAACATGGCAAAAGTGACTCTCTCGATTCATCCTTTTTGGAAATGACTACAGAATCACCCGAACAAGAAGCAACGAGACTTAAGCTAGTCCAAAACAGTTATACCGTTCAAATAGAAGCTGATAATGAAAAAGTTATTCAAACAGATATGGTGGTACAAACGCCCTCTACCAAGGATAACAAATACATTCCTGATAGCAATCAACCGAGTCAAGATTCAAAAAGCGATGTTAATGTTGAGCGCATGGACAACAATCCAACCGTATCATCATCATATCTGGCAACAACTCTTCAGGGTAAACCTTCGGTGGATTCCACGGAGAATGTAGAACACGTGATGCCTCACCACCAAGCAACGGTTACGATACCAGAACAGACTGATTCGCCTGTTACTCCAAATCATAGTATATCTGACACCAATGATGGCGATGAACATACAACATTCAGTAATCCTCAACCTATAGAGGTCCACAGTGCTATTCCTCACACCTCGGATGGGAATACGGATTATCTTACCTACAACGAAGACACCACCGCAGATAAAACCGACATTGGCGCTCCAACAGATCAACCGCCGCATACAGTCATGAACAATGAAAATATTGATGCATCTGTGCAAACAAAGCCTCAGATATCACCCTTGACAACGATCCAACAGGAGACCATCGACACACCAACGACACCGACTACTCCTGCCACTGCGACAGAAGGCCAGGAATCTGGGCACATGTCCCATGTTACATCAAAGGAATTGCGTGCATCATTGGTATCATTAGAACCAACACCCACTCTTCCAATTCAAGCAACAACTTTGCAAAACGAATACAACGAAGCTGATGGTGTTACGTTAGGAGTAGATCATTTGGAGCCAACTGAACGACTATCGTCAAAAGAAGCAACGGCGTCTATTTTGGATTCCATTAATTTAAACACAAATAGTGACACTTTAACAGAAAATGGCGTAGCTAATACGGACAAAATACACTTATATCCAACAAAAACTTATATAGATGGACAGCATTCAGAGAATAACAATGAAAACACAGATGCTGATGGAACAACACTACACGGCGCAGAAGATGTCACCACAACACCTGAACTGCAGCGACATAATGTTGAATTCAAGCCAACAACCATATCACCCGAAATAATAACAGGACAAGACCGACCACGTGTATCGGTGTCAAACGTCAAATCAGATCTTCAAAGTACAACGATGACATCAACTGATCCTGTAACTAATACACCTAATAATATCGCTACAGATACTATGAAGATTGGCATCACTGATGGTCCTAATTCGAAGCTTCAGAACACAGTAAAAACATCACAACAATCCGGCAACAAAGTGATGGGTTCAACATCAAAAATATCGCAACGACCACATCCAGCAGTTCCAATGCGAACGGTAGATCCCAGTTTGAGCCACCAAGGCACATTGGTAACGTCACAAGAATCCGACAAGCTAAGATTGAGTTCGCAAGAAATACCGCAACGACCACATCCAACAGCTCCGATGCTAACGGAAAATCCTCATACGAACATTTACAGCACAACATTAACACCTCGACAAGATTTTAGAAATGAGGGGAAGAGTACATCAGAAATACCGCAACGACCACATGCAACAGTTTCAATGGTAGATCATATTGCGAGAGTTCATAGCACATCGGTAACACTACAATCATACAACAATGAGATGACAAATACACCAGAAATACAAAATCCACTTCACACAGTTCCAATTCTTAAAGTAGATGATGATAAGAAAGAATTTGAAACTGACACTACGACAGTTGGAGCAATTGAAGATCATCAAGTTCAAACGCATTCATATGAACTAGATCCAGATGATACGATGGCAGACTTAAACCTGAACCTGAACATTCAAAGCACTATAACGTCATTGCATGATAATGTCAAAGATAAAATGGGTGATTCCCAGAAACAGGACGATTTGAACCTTTACAGCACAATGGCGTCAACGCATGATAATACTAAGGACAGCAATAGCAATTCCCGGAAACAGGACGATTTGAACTTTCAGAGCACAATGGCGTCAACGCATGATAATACTAAGGAGAGCAATGACAATTCCCAGAAACAGGACGATTTGAACCTTCAAAGCACAATGGCATCATCGCATGCACGTGAGGATATCATTGATAGTTCACTGCCACCAGACCACTCGGACCTTCGCAGCACAACGACACCATCGCATAACCATACCAAAGATACCATGGGTAATTCCCAAAATCACGAAGATTTGAATCTTCAACGCACCATGTCATCATCTTCCGACCATATGAAAGATGACACTCTTGTCGCAGATGCAACAGAACTTTCTAGCCATTTTTCGAATATTGAAAGCACACTGATGACCACACAAACCCCAGATGTAAAGACAATCGATGATTCACCATCAGATATGCAAGAACCTACTGGTGTTGTAGTCACCGATGGTCTCGGACAACAAAAGGTTAGTGCTACGACTTCAAATCACCAAACTTCGACAGATGATATTCCAGAGGCTATTAGTACTGTTGAGGGGCGGGACGTTATATGGAGCGAGAAAGGTATTACCCCTTCTCCCTCGCAAGTACATGACAAAATTCACATCCCAACTACCACCACGCCAGACATACTTCAGGCTGTTAACATTTTTGATAGCATTGATGTTATTCAACAAGAAAATCATCGGGGTAGTGTGTCACTTGTCAAACCAGATCCGAGTCCGAACCGACCAACTCTGGACACCTACCAATCCACATCAACAACCACGGATCCTAATTTACAAGAGCAACACACATCGGCTACACTTGAATCGTCGAGTCGTCAAGGTCCTGACGCTGAAATTGAGCAGGATGGTGATCATGACGGAGCGAACAGTATGTTGGTTGATTCGCAACTTGAAAAATCTGAAGAGGTTGGGGTTGACAAAATAGAGGAAGACGAGTCTTCTAAAGAAAATGTGCAGTTGGTGGGAGGACAAATATCACAAGAAACGGAAGAGGTTCTTATAGCGGAAGAGGAAACACCCAATGTAAGAGACGATGTAACAGACGAAAGAAAGTCACCAAATTTGGATGATAAACCTGCGAAAAGTAGAATAGAGCTGGAAGACGAAAACGATAAACCTAATGTTGAATTAGTTGGAGGTGAAGAGTCTCTAGACGATGAACTAGATTTGGTAGGCGGAGACGAGTCACCGAAATTGGAGGATAAACCTTCTCGAGGCAACAAAGACACGCATGAAGTGGAGTTGGTAGGTGGGGAAGAGACTAAAGAAGAGGAGATAGAATTGGTAGGTGGGGAAGAAGAAAACGTCAACCAGTGGGGCGAACAATCAGAATCACAATCCTCCGATGATGATGATGAATTCGGTGATTACCGCATAGAAAAACTGAAAAATACAGAGACGCCACCAACGCTAAGACCTCTGCTTGTTGGAGAGGATCCGGGAATGAACAGCGACGGAAAGCCTCCATGGCGTGAAATTAAACAGTCATTGTATCCGGACGGTTCGCCCGAGAAACCAATTCGCCCTACCCCGTTAGCGCGGGCAGTCAACTGCGTAGATGGATGTAGCTGTATTCGTCACAAAGGACATAAGAAAGATGGGGTCTATTCCATACCCAATCCACCGGGTTCTGGACGTAGAGGGAGGTCATTCTCGGTAGGCTGTGATATGGACAGGGATGGTACAGCCTGGACCGTGATACAACGACGCGTGGTAAGTCATATTGTGATAATTGTACGATTGTATCTTTTGAGAGATTTTAAAAGTAATTGTCAGAAGATATTAAGGGGCCTTGCCCTTAAGTTTTACAGATAGAGGAAAGCTCGAGGAAAGAGCGGGGAAATCGCGCTCCTGTTTTCTATATTGTTAAAAGGAGTGAAAAAGGATTGGTGATTGACACCTCACTGAATGGGTTCTTTAACTTGAATGGTTTACCCATTCAGTGAGGTGTTAATCACCGATCCCTTTTCACTCCTTTTAGCAATATAGAAAAAGGAGCGCGATTTCCCCGCTCTTTCCTCTATATGTGAAAGGGCAAGAGCCCTTAGCTTTATTGAGAGTGTAACCAAGAGTTTAAATTACAAGAGCGGACCTTTTCTAGACCAACCTGCCTTTGCCAGTCCAGGCAAATGACCAAATCTGGAAATGTACTATATCTGGAAATCGATTGCCTGATCTGGAAACCAATGCTGTACACTTTGTGATTAGATTCAAAAACTACAAAATTGATTAAAACATAGATTTCAGCAATTATTTTTACTTTTTAAATTTAAAAAAGTTAATTAGACATACCTACCAATTAATGAAAAGCAAGAATTATTACCCGATGACCATTTCTCCACTAATTAATGCTTAATTAAATTAGTTAATTAATCAATTAATTCCTTTATTTTTAAAATGCCCCGATCAAAATTAAAACGCCACGGTGATAATTTAGGTTATTATCGTAGCATGATTTACCCAAAAAAAAGGTTGTCGCCAAACTTAAAATAAGGTCGTCCCCGTGCAGAAAACTGTTAATTTCGTGAACAATTTAATTTCGCAAAAATAGCTCTTGCTCAAATTCGCGAAAATAATACCCTTAAAAAATGGCAGTGTATTTATAATGGTATGTTTGTTTGGTTTCGACTCGCAAAATTAAGTATCCACACAATTAAAGCATTTTGGTAGTTCACAAAAATAACTACCTGCAAAATAAGTTGATCACTACATTTCCAGATTTGGAAATCAATCCCGATTTCCCGATTTGGTCATTTGCCTGGACTGTTTGCAAGACCAATAAGACCTTACTGCAAAACCAGTACGCAGGGGCCATACGTATCAGTGACTTGTACGTAAGACTTATACGATAGTCGCCAAAGTAACATTCTGCATCATTCCGTGAGGTCGAGAAGCACCCATAAAATGTGAGCTGAGACCACTACATATCTATATTTCAATATCATTATGGAAATATTTGCATTGGTAATTTTTCTTGTACGGGTATGGTGATGCGATATTACTTTAGGTGACTATCGTATAAGTCGTACGTACAAGTCGCTTATACGTATGAGCGATACGTATTACTTTTCCAGTGCGGCGTAATGCTCGAATCATACTAGCCGGTCGCTGGGCGCAACAGGTCGCGTAGTACTCGCTAGCTCAAAAGTATCTCGGTGCGACCAAAAGTCGCATCGAGCTACTACATCGCCGGTAGTCGCAGGTATTTCCCGAACACGCAGACGACATCAAACCGGGATAATTGCTGCTGATTGGTTATGCTAATTTCGAAGCAAAATAACTTCCCCCCCATTGGTTGAAAAAGTATGGTGTTCATTACGTCATGAGCGACCGATCTTTCGAGTTGAAATGAAGTCAACTGGCCGCGACTGGTCGTTTCCAGTCAAGCGATCTCTTGATCGATGTATCGGTTTTTTTTATATGACGTAAAACTCGTCATAGGAGCGATTTAATCGCAAAGCGACCTTAGTATGTTTCAGCATTAACGTAAGTTAACAAATCGATACCTGACGAATATTATAGAATTTACAAACCGTTGTTAACCACTCATGTGAACTGAAATTGAATCAATTTCAAGCGACGCCTTCCAAATATACCCCTCTTGCTAACTTGCTGAAACCGTATGATGTCCTTGAATCCAAATGGTGCTCCCCACTTCCTGTCTTCGATGGCTATCGTAATTGAAGCTTGGTATCTTACTTTATGGTTCCGTATGAATGTCCGTCTCTAATTACCGTTACACCACTTGACAAAAGCGGGATTTCGATCGCGTTAGGGTCCAACAATTTAGGCGACTGCTATTCATCGCTATACACACAGAAGTATTTATAGTATTATTTACTAGATTTGAATTAATTATTTTGTTTGGAAAATCTCGATCGAACATGTAGAAATTAGTGAATGGGCATCGAGCTGCCATATTGAGTCCTAAATTGTTAGTTTAATACTCTATATCACTCTTGGTAAGAATTCATGATCTTGTAACCAAACGCATCTCATCTCAATTATCTCATTTTTAGGATGCAGCAACAAATTTCTTTCGACCTTGGGATAGGTACGCTCATGGATTCGGTGTCCCCGACGGTAACTTCTGGATTGGTAACAACTTCCTTCACGCTCTTACCCGAAGATTTCCATATCAACTACGTGTA
This sequence comes from Ophiura sarsii, assembly GCA_035610835.1. Lineage (NCBI taxonomy): Eukaryota > Metazoa > Echinodermata > Ophiuroidea > Amphilepidida > Ophiuridae > Ophiura > Ophiura sarsii. Next base: position 60,115,579 of record CM069454.1, read on the forward strand.
GGTAAGTCACACTGCGATTGAGTTCTATCAGTATGTATAGCACTTTCCACACGGCAGTCGTCTGCAGACGACAGTTCCAAAATTTCACAAAATGTTTCAGAAATGTCAAAGTTATTGAATTTCATCACCATATTTGGATTCAACATGAGAAATGCATTAAAATAAGTACAAACATGCCTAGTATTGGTTCAGTAATCTTTGAGATAGACAGTGAAATTTGGGAAAGGTTTCTGTAAAATCTGTTTTGAATAAGGTAAAACTTAAAGCCGCGTGGAAAGTATTAAGCTCCGAATGTGCATCGCTTTACATTTAAATAGACCATGCCACCTCAACGTCTACTAATGTGCCAGGTTTCATCCATTCCCGTGGTAATATGCTGTCGTATGCAGTGTACTGATGTTGTATCGTTATAGCTTTTAAAAGGGTTCGGCTAAGGGTTGTCATGTGAGCATGGTGAGAGGCAATATTAACTCGCAAATTTCAACCGTCTAGGTCGGGTTTCCTCTTCTATTTGCCACATCAACGCATCAGATTTCAGCGTAGTGGTAATATATTGGCTACTAAGTTGGCGGCTATCCAAACAACTCGAATTTTGTGCAGATTAATCTGTCACATCCTTTTTGTGTTTAATATCAGAATTTACAGATTGGAAGGGCAAATTTGGCTACGCAGTTTACGATAGATTTGAAGTTGGAGGAGAGACTAGAAAATATCGCTTACTTCTGGGGAATTTTATCGCTGGTAATCGCGGTGATGCTCTGTCGTATCACAACAACACTGCATTTAGTACGGTGGTAAGTGATAGTAACATTAAAGGGACATTAAGTGGTGTTGAAAATTTAAAATGTTTAAAAATTTACATCAGAATTCAAGATAAACATTAAAAATTGCCATTATTGTTGTTTCTACTAACAAAAACACAGCAAAACTTGATTAAAACAATATCGCTATTTATTGAAAAACGCCCTCTATGCAAATATGGTTCGCGTTATGTATCACGCGTACTGCAGGGGGATACTGCCGGACGTAAAATGCTCGTCGCGGCTGTACGAGCATTTTTGAATCAACGCTTTCTTCTACAAAGAGGGCTGATTTTTCTTAATCCTTATAGGTGTAAGTTCATACATATAAAAAGATACTAATCCCAGTTTTTATCATAATTTAGGGCGCAGCCTCCAACACATCTCTTAGTGCCCCTTTAAAGACCGACCTTTGACCTTGATGACCTTGAATTAATATATGAATATTAATTAATATTCGCTGACACAGATACGGAGGGACCGTTACGTCATGAACCTTGTCTATCGAGAGGTATATCAGTATTTAGATTGATATAACGTTTCATTTTCGTTTCAGCCCAAATGTCACCTCTTGATGCATATTTTGTCACATCTGACTATAGTTCACGCAATGTTGTGCGGGTGCGTAGGTAATCACCGTCAATCGCGGACCTTAGTTTGAATACACACCATCCAGCCGTGGACATACCTGCAACCGAGGACGGACCTCGGTTTCCTGATATGTCCAAAATGATGCAAACAGTCGTGTAAAAACGCTATCCAAATGAGGTCCTCGCATGTGATACCCCTGACATACCTCTGTTGGATAGTGCACTGTCTGGTTGGCGGTGTGATACATATTTTTTTAATAGCCACTTTGTCCTCATTTTGCGGTGTGTGTCCAGGTTGGTGTGTCCTCGTTTGGATAGTACCACGTCAAGGTCCTCGTTTGGCGGTGATCCTGTAGGTGTGTATGTATGTGGGTATCCATAAAAACCGCCCTCATTTTTCATCTAAAAGCCGTGAACGATGATCCATGAAGGGTTGTAAGCTATCAACATGATCAATGACCGAAAACCTTCCAAACGAAACTAAAATAACGCGTTTGGTTTGGTCGTGAACCTCTGTTATTGTCTCTTTTGTTTCCAAAATACTATGGACTTAGCACGTTTTACCACTAAACAGGTGGATCTACTTGCTAGAAACACTCTTTGTTAACACTGTGGCTCTAAGTTTAGCATTACATTTTAAAGAGGTTGTCAAATGACTTCGAAATAAAAAAGAATGGGAATGGGATGCGAACTTTAAAAAAAAGAAAAGTTGTATTTTTTACAAGTACAACACGTTTCAGCAAAAATCTCAATTTTGATATATGATGGACTTCGCACGTTTTGCATATAAGCTCTTCATATACTGATATTTAATAGGCTACTGACCACCTGGTGGTACATGTATATAGCCCCGTAAATCCAGCGCGATCGCACGTGCATACTGCTAGTATCATTAAATACGTTCCTCTGGATTATTTGTAAGATATAAAGTGAATCAATTTGATGTGAACAAATCTAATAAAAAGTGAAGATTTTACTCACCTTTTTCAAATTATGTTTTACCACAAGGTATGACTTTCGTCAGAATGGAAACCATTTTTAGTTTTCCTGTTACTAATTCCCGCTACCATAGAGGGCGTAGCATCGATGAGTTAATCAATCATGACGACGTTGGCCACGCGTCTCGGATTATGGCAACGGGAGTGCACCATTTTGAAGCATTAATACAATGGAATTGGTTAGCCAACTCCAACGGTTTTGGATTGGAAGAAATTTCTTCTAATTTATGATGATTTTTTTAAAATGATAAGATTAACATTCGCGATTACGTGTTATTCCAATACGAATTCAAAATTTAGGTTTCGCGTGGCCACCGTCGTCTGTAATCAATATTAATCTAAATAAAGATCGTTTCTCCATTCACTAAATTCTTAACTTTAGGTGTGTGTATTAATTGTTGTTAAAACCTCTTAATGATTGCTTTGTCGTCGTTTCCGTTTTTTACAGGATCAAGACAATGACATGATCGCCTCTATTAACTGCGCCGAGCTGCGACAGGCTGGATTCTGGTTCAAAGCGTGCAACAAAGCCAACCCTAATGGCCGATGGATTGGGACACATCAAGCGACCGGTCTTAATGGAGGTGTGTTAACGTGGGGCACGTGGCCAAATCATGGATTCACCTACGCTCTGAAAACATTTAAGATGATGATAAGACCGGTACCAGAGTTTACATCATCTAGAGGTTGATCTTGTAGACTCAGCCCATCCCATGACGATCATCCGTGTAAATTGGTCCACCATTAAAAAAGATGGCGGCCATAGAGAGGGATAATCATGATAATAGGAACTTAGTCTAGGGTTGTTCCTTTAGACTGAAAGTACCAAGACGCCACAAAACCTCGTGTTTGAAATTTGGTAATAACACGGAGATAATCCGGGTCCTTATGGAATAATCTTCGGGAGGTAATCGCTAGACATAGTACCTTCGGATATCGCGTATGCCAGCAGAAGGCCCATATATACTATCACAGAATTGTGTATAACGCATTCCAGTGGCGTACTGTAAAGCTAGAGTGTGGCAGGGGAGAAATCGCCCTTTTCCGTCAACATTTTGTAAAAATGTCGGTTGCGTTGGCGCATTTGCCGGTTGAGTTGGTGTCGCCAGCAAAAATATGTGACATATTCAGTAGTGATTTCTATAATCATGATAATAGGAAACCATAGAACTCTCAAATGGGCGTAAAGTTTAATCAGTCATACACACGCGATTTTCGCTGCACACACGCAACACGATGCACAGTGCGCTTGTTGCCTGCACGCGCGCCCGCGTCCTTCTGTATTCATTCGTTGTGCGCTGTAAGGAGGCTTCGCCAATTTGGAACTGAACTGATCAAACTATAGCCTAAAGTTCATGACATACTACACAATCGCGCGACGCGATTTGCCGCTTACGCTCCTTATAAAGAGTGCTATTTACCAAATAAGGAGCGTCAGCGACAAATCGCTCCGAGCGATTGGGTAGTATGTCATGAGCTTAAAGCCATTATTTTACACAGGACTCCTGCCTTATTATCAGGATTATCACAATTGATCCATTGTTGGTTGTGGTAAAGTAAAGGTTCAACAAATGTCCTACATTTTGTAGCCCCCCCCCCCCCTTCAAGGACATCTGCAATGACGCTATCAACATGCAAAGCGTAGCCAGCTTCGTCGAGTGAAGTAAAAATGATATATTATGTCTTATTCTACAGTTTGGGGGCAAACGAATGGAAGACCCAAAAATAGATATTCGTAAAATAATACAAATTATCACAGTATACCTTTTTAGTGATTCTCGTATGTTAAAACTTTCCACGCGGTAGGCGTCCGCAGACGACATTCCAAAATGTTACAAAATGTTTTAAAAACGTCAAAACTATTGAGTATCGTTACCATATTTGGAATCAGCATGAGAAATGCATTAAGGGCTCTTGCCAAAATGGTCAGAAGTCACAAACTGGTCCAAAAAAATGTTTCACTTCTAATAATATTGAGAAATGCACCAATTCTGATTAAACGGGACAAAACTTAAGTTTTACATACTTAATGACCCACAAACTATATATTGTTGGAAAGCTTATGATTTAAGGTTTTTCATTTTTGCAAAAAAGAATCAAATTATACAGGGTGTGTAAATTTTTTACAGGGTGGAACATAAAAAAGTTGATCGTTTTTGCTCCTCACAAAATATTTTGATAGTTTGTACAGTAAGGGTTTAGCTGAAAATAGTCACCAAAATCAGAACAACCGCAGAAGGTGCTACCAAATTTGCTAAGAATCATTTGCCCAAAATGTACACAGGAAAAGTACAGGGTGTCTAAAATTATGATGAAATAATGCATAAAATGAAGGTTTGTATATAATATTTTATGAAATTTAGTTAGCATGGACTATATAATTTAAAAGAAAATGGTTATCAAAACGAACTATATGAATATCGTTAAAGTTCCTTTTATTTTGAATACAGGGTGGTCCAAAATAGGTCTAAATAGCAAATTTTTCATGAATCTATGAAAAATTCTGTGAAAAAACACTTCTGGATTTGTTAGTTAAATGTTTTACTACCCAGGGTAGAAAAGGACCGAAGAGTCACACAAATGAAATAGAGAGACTGCGATTTGGCCATTGTTTAATCAATAAAATGAATAAAACTGTGTATTCTTTACATTAAAACACTCCCTGAATTGAACATCCTATTCTAGTAGAGAATGTCTAGATAACAATTTAATATTAGTATTCATAGTAGCAGGCACATGTTATTAACACATATGAGAAGTTTGAAAACTTTCCTATGTATGCTTTTTAAATGGCATCAATTTCAAAAGTTCTAGTTTTCCGCTATTTTGTGTAGAAACCTATGGGCGCCTCATCCACCGGCTCCTCATCTACCGGTCCCACCCTTGACTCACTCGACGTTTAGATTGATAACTTCACTGTTGCTAAACATGTGGCTTTAATTCTTTTTTTATTCGGTAGCTGGATAAATTGTCTTTAATATGATACCAAAAATGTTATGTTTTTTTGACAACTTCTATTTAAAATAGAGACACGTATCACGATTTTAAGGATTTTTTGAAACGATCCCACCTTATTTGATATACCTATTAGTGACCTGTGACCTGTGACCAAATACATATATAGGAAAGCTCAAGGAAAGCGCGATCCTTTTTCTATATTGTTAAAAGGAGTGACAAATTATCGGGGATCAACACCTCTCTGAATGGGTACTTCAAGCACTCGTTCAGTGAGGTGTTAATCACCGATCCATTGCCCCTCCTTTTAACAATATAGAAAAAAAAGGATCGCGCTTTCCCCTCCTTTCCTCGAGCTTTCCTCTACTTGTGTTTGGGCAAGAGCCCTAAAATAGGTACAAACATGCCTAGTATTCAGTAATCCTTGAGATAGATCTTGAAAGTAGGGATAGGTTTCTGAAAAATATGTTTTGTATTGGGTAATAGCCGCGTGGACAATGTTATATGAATCAAACTGGCAAATATAAACCGGATGTATCAAATCACACGGATTCAACGTATTGTTAATCTCTCTGTAAACCCCAATTTTATTTACACAATAGTACTGGCATATGGAATAAATCGTCACACTTAATCTTTTAAATTATAGATTTATAAACTTAATAAACTTAATAAACTTCTTCCATCCAATATAATACGATGTCATGTACATGGAACATAGAATACACAAATCCATAAAAGCTTAATTGGTATAAGGACGTACAATACGATAAGTCTTGTTTATTAGTAACATCTGATTTTAAGGAGATGTTTAGAAACAGACGACGCTGGGCACAGGCGTATTCACGAGATTTCAGGTTAAAATATGCGAACGAGGTTACGTGATCAAGTGAATGTGACGAACGCTTAACACCGGTTTAAATTCAAAAAATGATACTGACACTGGAGTTGGTTATTCAACTCCAGCGGTTTTAGGATGAAATCATTTAGTTCCAACGTGTGATGAATTTTATGGGGTCATATAATCAAAATTCATTGTTACATTGACACCAATGAAAATTCCAAATTAACGGCCGTTCGTGTCCACCGTCGTCTGTTTAGAAAATTGATAAATATTGCGCCCTCAGTTTCCGTCACATTCCGGAAGTTTCGTTGCGATAATGTATTTTATGTCCGAATTTGAATAGGAAAGAGATGAATCAAAATGAAAATAAAAATATTTACATTTGGAAAATATCGAAAGTATGAACGTTTTAATTATTCTCCATAGTTTTCTACATTAAACGATTTGTTTTGCATAATATATATTTGCAGGATGATATTGTTGAACATTTGAAGCAATTCTGAACAGTCTTTGTGAGAATAGATCTGTAGTATGACCCTTTCACACTGTACATGTACAGAATAATAGTGTTTAGGGTAATTGTCTTCCAGAATAATGCCCACTCCTGAATATCCTTTAACAACCATTGGATAATTACCAAAGACACCCTTCACCAATCATGTTTCATTAATTAATTATTATAGTTTAAATCAGTTCCAAATTGGCGAGAAATATTCGGTTTTTATCTCTCTGCGCGCAAAAGTAATCCAGGCGTACGCGCGCGGTTATGGTCACATGCACTCAATTTAGAATGCACACACATACGACACGCATATGATGCACGGTTGGTGTGTTGCTTTCACACCCATCCTCGTCCTTCTATATTAATTCGGTGCTGTAGAAGGCTACGCCAATTTGGGACTGATCGAACTATAGTATATACATTTTTTGTGTTTAAAAACCCTTATCAACTCTCTTATTCAGCTGAAGCAATTTTGACCACCTAGGTCAGATCAAGTAGGGTCCCGGCCTGGTACTGTATGGTGGCGAGACCACCTATCAAGTAAGGTCCCGGCCTGGTAATGTATGGTGGCGGGACCACCTAGGTCAAGTAGGGTCCCGGCCTGGCACGGTATGGTGGCGGGACCACCTAGGTCAAGTAGGGTCCCGACCTGGCACGGTATGGTGGCGGGACCACCTAGGTCAAGTAGGGTCCCGGCCTGGTACGGTATGGTGGCGGTCCAGCTAGTCCTTCACCTCGATATGGATAGGGGTACGGGGCAGGATTGGCTACAGGTGGAGCGCGGGGTGTCATGACCGTCCGTGCGCATACGCATGCGCAGCCGATAAGCGCGAATAACGCAAAGAGTCCAAATCCCACTCCGAGTCCAATCAGTGCAATGGTACTGGTATCTGATGGTAACGAACAAACAAATTGAACATTTTAACTTGGCTATAATATACACTTATATACATGTGTACGAAACCAGTTCCAACTGAAACAGTCATAGAGAACCACATTCGGGATACCCGAAGGTTTGTGTATAAACCCCGATTACCTAAATCACTTGGCCCGATTCAAAGTGCTGTATTTCAGCAAGTTCCGGTGGCCGAATGGCTAGGCGTCTGTTCTAGTATACGGGGGTTCGGAGATCGTGAGTTCTAGTCAAGCACCGCGCCGGTGAGTGTCCTTACCTTTTCGAGTTGGGACATTCAGCGGCGCGTCTTGTTAGGTGTTTATTTCGCTCTTTCAGTTGGGACGAGTTCCTCTATTTAACTGTAATAGTTCATACGATCATGACGTTTTAGACCACGTTAAGACAATAGACTGGATGAAAAAGTCACATTATTTCACCTATTTCACATAATGATCAAATACAGCGTAAATTCATAATTTGAAACAGTTCTTATCATTTTCATTGCAAGGGTGAATTCCCACTGATACCATCGCCATATTTTTGCCATCTCTATCTGAAATCAATTTGACAGAACAAGTTCTGGCAATGTGACATTTTACATAATAGAATGTCCTACCTCTGACTGGCGAGCGTAATAGGTATAGGAAGTCGGATAAGTTTGATACAGAGCTGTCTTTGTAATTTTCTAAGCCTTTCTGTAAAAGATTATCTACAGTATTTCTTGCAAACGTTTTATTTAACGATTAGCTACAATTATGAACCCACTATTATTGAAAATAAAACCTTTTTGTGACCCAACCTCTTTCAAAAGAAAATGGCAGCCTCCATGTACTGTCATGTTGAAGTATACTCCTCTAGTAAGTAAATATATTATTTCGTTTATTGAGTAATGGACATCGGTTATAAATAATAATAATAATAATATTAATAAATAATATTAGGAAGCTATAACTTGAAATTGAACTATATAAATAGAAGAAATAATCAAGAAAAAGGGTATTTACCTAGTTTATTTCCATCTTCGTCCGACTCCTCATCTTCATCGTTATCAAATATGGTCACTGTTGTACGAGACAGACCCACCACGGTGCCACGAGATCCCGGGTTCAATTCCAACACCAACGACTCGGCATCGCTTTCATCATCGAAATCATTGACAATTGTCACGGGGACATAGGTAGTATCGTCGCCCTCTGCAAATGTAATGGTCTCCGGGATGATGTAATCTTCCCCGGATGTGGCTCGACCATCGTCCGAACTGATCCCTGCATACGCACAATTTTTGAACGAGGTATTAGAATGTATACATGTAGAACAAGAGCAAATTGTTATCGACCGAATGTTTGAATGATGTGCTCTTTAACGACGCCTTATGAGTGCATATACCACCAAATAATATATTGGTACTGTTTTGGATTAGCGGCCATTTTGGAGGGAAAGTTAAACTCACTTCAAGTAACTCTTGCCTAAAATGCTTGTTATTTTTCAAGTTTAATATTCTAACACAATCCACGCGGCGTCTGCAGACGATACTCCAAAATGTAACAAAATGTTTCAAAAAATGTCAAACTTATTGAATTTTATTACCATATTTGGAATCACCATGAGAAATGCATTCAAATAAGTACAAACATGTCTATGTTGGTTTAGTTATCCTTGAGATAGGCTTCAATAAAAACCAATGATTTGAATGAATGAGTTTGTTATTTGTAAAATTTAACATGAATGTTACGTTTTAACAAACAAAAAAGCAATAGGACAGTTATTTGGTGGTGTATGTAGGACCTTGAGTTATAGTCCAACACACAAGTTGCTCCATGTGTCCGCGTTTGTTCGGACCAGAACAAACCAGCAATTTCCAATTTTCTCGCAACCTGGGCCCACAACTTAGTGCGGCAGAAGGTGTGATGATGAGGGTTGAGCATGTTCAGTGCGGTGATTACGTGCCACGTGTTTGCAAAATCTCACGCCCAAACTACCACGACTGGCCTAAAAGCCCGCCAAAAATATAACCTCATCCTTTTTTACAACTTACCAATTGAGACGGTTCCCATATAGCTGGTACGTCTTACCGGTACTTCGAGAATTCCAGCGTCCTCAAAGGCGCCATACTTTGCCTCCACAAACGTGACTGTGACTATAATATGTAAATAATGGACAGACATATTGAACGGTAAGTTTGAATTCGTGATTGCAAGTGCTTTCACACACTGCAAACATATTTCTCCATGCTTTTATCAGGTTTTGAAAGGATTGTTTGCAATCTTGTTAGGTAACGAATGGTATATATGGAGACTTTTTCGATACATTTTGTTAGAACTACCACTATGTTGTATATTTGGTAACAATAATGTTTGGGTAAGGGGGACTTCAGATGATCATGGGGTGTACACAGATTGACCTCTAATGATGGACCCCTACATGACCTTTGACCCCATTTTGTCAACACTTTAAACTGCACTTATTGGTACTATCTAGGCCTCTCATATGTAGACTTCATAGACTTCGATCTCAGTCAAACGTGGTGACAATATTCTTTGGGTAAGGGACTTGAGATGCTCACGAGGAGTACACAAATTTCCTCTCATGACCCCTATAGTACCCTTGATCCAATTTTGCCAACACTTTAAACTGCACTTATTGCTGTTGTTTAGGACTCTCATATGTAAAGTCAGGCTTAAAATCTCAGCCAAACTTGGTGACAATATCCTTTGGGAAAGAGGACTTGAGATGCTCATGAGATGCACACAGACTGATATCTAATGACTCCTTCATGACCTTTGATCCAAATTTTGTCAAAACTTTAAACTGCACTTATTGGTCTTTAGGGCTCTCATATGAAAAGTCAAACTTCAATCTCAACCAAACTTAGTGACAATAATCTTTGGGTAAGGGGACTTAAGATGATATTCAGCGCTTACCATCATCATCAATAATATTGATTGTAGCCGTCCGCGGCGTTCCCAGTTTACCATCAACAGGGAAGAAGAGATCCACGTGGAACTTCTTAGGCCCCTCAACGATATTGTCGTCTCCGATAATCTGAATGGTCACGGGTTTGGAGGTTTCCCCGGCAGCAAAATCCAATTCGACGTGCTGCTCGACGTAATCGATACCCGGACGTGCGTCATTGCTATAACTACCGGTTGACACAGCTGCAATTGTGAACATTTTAATAACGTATTATATCTTGGGATAAGTATTTGTTCAAGTATTTACTGGATTCATGTAGTAGGCCTAAAGGGTTGCTTTCATTTCTGGTTTAAAAACCCCATTGCTGATGATTGTGCTTAGGGCCCTGTCTGTGAGATCTAGTGTGTATTTCTATTATACTCATACTGCACCGGGCGCAGTATGTTGTCATCCCGTATGGAAACCTTGCCTAATAAAGCAACGTATGACTGACTGGCGTTGTTTGGTTATACAATGGTGTATCCTTGATGTAAGACACGTGTAATAACTTCATTACGAAAATAAGCAGTACTGCAGTATACAACTTTTATCCTCGGATTTCACTATTTACACACTGCTCCCGCGAGGGTGCTTAATGTGATTGAGTCCGCCATTTTTAAAGATGGCGGCCATAATAGAGGACTACAGGAACCCAGTCTATATAACTTACTGACTGATCCTGCAGCACGGGCATCAGTTCTGGAGACGGTCACCGACAAATCTTCTTCTGACTCCATTACGTCATACTCACTTTGGTCAAAGTAGTATTGTTGATCAGACGATTCTGATTAAAAAATAAATAAATATAAACTTGTTTTTTAAAAAGATTACTAAAATGGTAACATTTCCCTCTCCCAGATCAACATAAAATTCCGCATACGGTGACCTAATCACAAATTGAGATCCGAGAAATATTTAGTCTACATATGTTGACAGAATGGTCATTTGGTGGACATTTATAAAAAGACAGGTACCTTGTCAAATTATACAATTAAGTGTCACCGTTATCATGGTTAAGGCTTTCCACGCGGCAGTAGTCTGCAGACGACAATTCCAAAATTTCACAAAATATTTCAAAAATGTCAAAATTATTGAATTGCATCACCATATGTGGATTTACCATGAGAAATGCATTAAAATGAGTACAAACATGCCTTATATTGGTTCAGTAATTCTTGAGATAGAATTTTGAAATTTGGAAAAGGTTTCTAAAAAATCTGTTTTGGTAAACAAATAGCCACATGGAAAGTGTTAAGGCTATACGGTGCGCATTATTCTACCGTATACGTGATGCATGTCTGATGGGACATCAATTACACTATTTCCCAGGAGTTAAAACTTGCACAAATTTACCGTCATTATCAAAGATGAACACTTCGCCTGATATCGGATCCCCTAGCACACCGTTGACAGGATTGTACAGCTCCACCAGAAAGCTTTCGACCGACGCTTCCGGAATGGAATCATCAATGATTCTGATCGCTACTGGCTCCTCTGACTCGCCGACGCTAAAATCGACGCGTTCGTTGACGGCGATGAAATCGTTGCCATCAGCGGGGTTCGCATTATCAGTATCTTCCAGTTTCGTCCTTATCCCTAAATCATAAATCACAAGAAAAATATATAATAAAAAGCAACTTAATTTGAGATTTTTCCTAATTTAGTATGACAGTTCATGCTACCGGATAAGACAATTTACTTTTATTTAACCTGAATATTGTAATGGTAATGGCCGTGTTGAATTGTAAATTAAAAAAATTAAAATTAGTTCTAGAATCACTATATATTTGAAATATTATTGCGCAATTCGCGGATTATACCTCTTGCTGTTACAATCTATCGTTGTCATGGCTTCGACCCTAATAATTATGTGACTTCGTTGGCTTCTTATGATCCCGCCACTTTTTACGGGGTCTACCCACTAGTCATAAGGGTCGCTAGTCATAACGTGTATTTTCCTATACCACAAGTGCGCTAGTCATAAAAGTATCTTAGGGTTAGGTTTAGGGTAGGGTTATGGTAGGTTTAGGATTAAGTATAGGGTTAGGTTAGGGTAGGGTATGGTTAGGGTAAGGGTAGGGTTAGGGTTAGGGTTTATGACTAGCGGCCTTTATGACTAGTGACCCTTTCGGACTAGCGAGTTTGACCCCTTTTTACGATAACGGCCGCCATTTTTAAAGTCACTCATTCCGAGTTTTCATATTTTTGCCAACGAGCATACTTCGTAAAATTCACAATGATTAGTTAATATGCTAAGTTCCGCTTCTTATATTAGTCGAGAAACGACTAATATACTGTATTCTAGCTGTTTCTTCTTATATTAGTCGAGAAACGACTAATATACTGTATTCTAGCTGTTTCTTCTTTATATTAGTCGAGAAACGACTAATATACTGTATTCGTCCTGTTTCTTTCTTCTTCTTCTTTCTCCTGTCATGGGACCTATAGCTCCGTAACCATTGACCCGATTTTGACCATATTTAGTCATAAGACCCCTTATGTGCACCACTACTCAGGTTGTAAAGCATAAGGGGTCAAAGGTCACACAGGGGTCACTAGGGGTCAAAACGTGATTTTCACTTAAAACGCATTTCCAATTTAGTGAAATGACCTAGGATCGTCAAAATTGGTCCACATATTCCTTTTGACCGTACGCATGTACAAAAGAACGGTTTTTAAAATTAAAAGTCATTTGGGGTCACTAGGGGTCAAAATGTAAATTTTACTCCATTCACTCAAAACCCTACTTGTCCGAGGGAAAATGACTGATGATACTCAGAATTAATCAAAAGATTCCTTGGATCAATGTTCATATAGGGTCCTTCCACACTAAAAGTGACATGTCAAACAGGGTCACTAGGGGTCATTGAACTTTACAAGGGGAAAATATAACGCATGCTCCGATTTTGACCGGGTTTCTTTTATTTTGTGGGCATTGATGAGACAAGAACAAAAGTCAATCATACCGTTAAGATCAAAGGTCAAAAAAAGGTCACTAGGGGTCAAAATGTACATTTTTACTCCTCGCACTCAAAATACTACTTGTCCAAGAGATAATGACCTATGGTTGTCAGAATTGGTCAAAAGATTCCTCTTATCCATGTCCATATAGGGTCCTTCTCCACTAAAAGTGACATGTCACACGAGGTCACTAGAGGTCATTGAACTATACAGGTGAAAATCTTAAGACATGCTTCGATTTTGACGGGACTACTTTTTTCTTGTGCGCATTAATCAGCCAAGCAAAAAAGTTAATTACAAGTTTTGAATCAGAGGTCAAGAAAAGGTCACAAGGGGTCAAAACGTGATTTTCACTAAAAACGCATTTGCAATTTAGTGAAATGACCTATGATCGTCAGAATTGGTCAACATATTCCTTTTGACCGTACGCATGTACAATAGTTAGGTTTTTAAAATCAAAAAATATTTGGGGTCACTAGGGGTCAAAATGTAAATTTTCACTCCATTCACTCAAAATGCTACTTGTCCGAGAGGAAATGACCTATGATAGTCAGAATTAGTCAAAAGATTCCTCTCATCTATGTTCATATAGGGTCCTTCTCCACTAAAAGTGACATGTCACATGGGGTCACTAGAGGTCATTGAACTTTACAGGTGAAAATCTTAAAACATGCTCCGATTTTGACGGGACTACCTTGTTCTTGTGCGCATTGATCAGCCAAGCAAAAAAGTCAATTACAAGTTTTGGGTCAGAGGTCAAGAAAAGGTCACTAGGGGTTCAACTGTATTTATTTACTCCATTTACACTCGAAGGGGTTAACATGTAACACACTCGACTAATATTCGTGATCTCCGATCACAGTCCATGTCTAGTTCTTTATATTAGTCGAGAAACGACTAATATACTGTATTCTAGCTGTTTCTTCTTTCTTTATATTAGTCGAGAAACGACTAATATACTGTATTCGTCCTGTTTCTTTCTTCTTCTTCGTCTTCTTCTTTCTCCTGTCATGGGACCTATAGCTCCGTAACCATTGACCCGATTTTGACCATATTTGGTCATAAGAACCCTTATGTGCACCACTACTCAGGTTGTAAAGCATAAGGGGTCAAAGGTCACACAGGGGTCACTAGGGGTCAAAACGTGATTTTCACTTAAAACGCATTTCCAATTTAGTGAAATGACCTAGGATCGTCAAAATTGGTCCACATATTCCTTTTGACCGTACGCATGTACAAAAGAAAGGTTTTTAAAATTAAAAATCATTTGGGGTCACTAGGGGTCAAAATGTAAATTTTACTCCATTCACTCAAAACCCTACTTGTCCGAGGGAAAATGACTGATGATACTCAGAATTGGTTAAAAGATTCCTTGGATCAATGTTCATATAGGGTCCTTCCACACTAAAAGTGACATGTCAAACGAGGTCACTAGGGGTCATTGAACTTTACAGGGGGAAAATATAACGCATGCTCCGATTTTGACCGGGTTTCTTTTATTTTGTGAGCATTGATGAGACAAGAACAAAAGTCAATCATATCGTTAAGATCAAAGGTCAAAAAAAGGTCACTAGGGTCAAAATGTACATTTTCACTCCTCGCACTCAAAATACTACTTGTCCAAGAGATAATGACCTATAATTGTCAGAATTGGTCAAAAGATTTCTCTTATCCATGTCCATATAGGGTCCTTCTCCACTAAAAGTGACATGTTACACGAGGTCACTAGAGGTCATTGAACTATACAGGTGAAAATCTTAAGACATGCTCCGATTTTAACAAGACTACTTTTTCCTTGTGCGCATTGATCAGCCAAGCAAAAAAGTCAATTACAAGTTTTGGGTCAGAGGTCAAAAAAGGTCACTAGGGGTCAAAACGTGATTTTCACTAAAAACGCATTTGCAATTTAGTGAAATGACCTAGGATCATCAGAATTGGTCAACATATTCCTTTTGACCGTACGCATGTACAATAGTTCGGTTTTTAAAATCAAAAAATATTTGGGGTCACTAGGGGTCAAAATGTAAATGTTCACTCCATTCACTCAAAATGCTACTTGTCCGAGAGGAAATGACCTATGATTGTCAGAATTAGTCAAAAGGTTCCTCTCATCCATGTTCATATAGGGTCCTTCTCCACTAAAAGTGACATGTCACACGGGGTCACTAGAGGTCATTGGACTTTACAAGTGAAAATCTTAAAACATGCTCAGATTTTGATGGGACTACCTTTTTCTTGTGCGCATTGATCAGCCAAGCAAAAAAGTCAATTACAAGTTTTGGGTCAGAGGTCAAGAAAAGGTCACTAGGGGTTCAACTGTATTTATTTACTCCATTTACCACTCGAAGGGGTTAACATGTAACACACCCGACTAATATTCGTGATCTCCGATCACAGGTCATGTCTAGTTATATTAGTCGAGAAACGACTAATATACTGTATTCGTCCTGTTTCTTTCTTTCTTCTTCTTCTTCTTCTTCTTCTTCTTATATTAGTCGAGAAACGACTAATATACTGTATTCGTCCTGTTTCTTTCTTCTTCTTCGTCTTCTTTCTTCTTCTGTCATGGGACCTATAGCTCCGTAACCATTGACCCGATTTTGACCATATTTGGTCAAAAGAACCCTTATGTGCACCACTACTCAGGTTGTAAAGCATAAGGGGTCAAAGGTCACACAGGGGTCACTAGGGGTCAAAACGTGATTTTCACTTAAAACGCATTTCCAATTTAGTGAAATGACCTAGGATCGTCAAAATTGGTCCACATATTCCTTTTGACCGTACGCATGTACAAAAGAACGGTTTTTAAAATTAAAAATCATTTGGGGTCACTAGGGGTCAAAATGTAAATTTTACTCCATTCACTCAAAACCCTACTTGTCCGAGGGAAAAAGACTGATGATACTCAGAATTAGTCAAAAGATTCCTTGGATCAATGTTCATGTAGGGTCCTTCCACACTAAAAGTGACATGTCAAACAGGGTCACTAGGGGTCATTGAACTTTACAGTGGGAAAATATAACGCATGCTCCGATTTTGACCGGGTTTCTTTTATTTTGTAGGCATTGATGAGACAAGAACAAAAGTCAATCATACCGTTAAGATCAAAGGTCAAGAAAAGGTCACTAGGGGTCAAAATGTACATTTTCACTCCTCGCACTCAAAATACTACTTGTCCAAGAGATAATGACCTATAATTGTCAGAATTGGTCAAAAGATTTCTCTTATCCATGTCCATATAGGGTCCTTCTCCACTAAAAGTGACATGTCATACGAGGTCACTAGAGGTCATTGAACTATACAGGTGAAAATCTTAAGACATGCTCTGATTTTGACGGGACTACTTTTTTCTTGTGCGCATTGATTAGCCAAGCAAAAAAGTCAATTACAAGTTTTGGGTCAGAGGTCAAGAAAAGGTCACTATGGGTCAAAACGTGATTTTCACTAAAAACGCATTTGCAATTTAGTGAAATGACCTAGGATCGTCAGAATTGGTCAACATATTCCTTTTGACCGTACGCATGTACAATAGTTCGGTTTTTAAAATCAAAAAATATTTGGGGTCACTAGGGGTCAAAATGTAAATTTTCACTCCATTCACTCAAAATGCTACTTGTCCGAGAGGAAATGACCTATGATTGTCAGAATTAGTCAAAAGGTTCCTCTCATCCATGTTCATATAGGGTCCTTCTCCACTAAAAGTGACATGTCACACGGGGTCACTAGAGGTCATTGAACTTTACAGGTGAAAATCTTAAAACATGCTCCGATTTTGACGGGACTACCTTTTTCTTGTGCGCATTGATCAGCCAAGCAAAAAAGTCAATTACAAGTTTTGGGTCAGAGGTCAAGAAAAGGTCACTAGGGGTTCAACTGTATTTATTTACTCCATTTACCACTCGAAGGGGTTAACATGTAACACACCCGACTAATATTCGTGATCTCCGATCACAGGTCATGTCTAGTTTCTCCTGTCATGGGACCTATAGCTCCGTAACCGTTGACCCGATTTTGACCATATTTGGTCATAAGAACCCTTATGTGCACCACTACTCTGGTTGTAAAGCATAAGGGGTCAAAGGTCACACAGGGGTCACTAGGGGTCAAAACGTGATTTTCACTTAAAACGCATTTCCAATTTAGTGAAATGACCTAGGATCGTCAAAATTAGTCCACATATTCCATTTGACCGTACGCATGTACAAAAGAACGGTTTTTAAAATTAAAAATCATTTGGGGTCACTAGGGGTCAAATTGTAAATTTTACTCCATTCACTCAAAACCCTACTTGTCCGAGGGAAAATGACTGATGATACTCAGAATTGGTCAAAAGATTCCTTTG
Organism: Ophiura sarsii; assembly: GCA_035610835.1. Lineage (NCBI taxonomy): Eukaryota > Metazoa > Echinodermata > Ophiuroidea > Amphilepidida > Ophiuridae > Ophiura > Ophiura sarsii. Next base: position 60,133,418 of record CM069454.1, read on the forward strand.
ATCAATGTTCATATAGGGTCCTTCCACATTAAAAGTGACATGTCAAACGAGGTCACTAGAGGTCATTGAACTTTACAAGGGAAAAATATAAGGCATGCTTCGATTTTGACCGGGTTTCTTTTATTTTGTGGGCATTGATAAGACAAGAACAAAAGTTAATCATACCGTTAAGATCAAAGGTCACGAAAAGGTCACTAGGGGTCAAAATGTACATTTTTACTCCTCGCACTCAAAATACTACTTGTCCAAGAGATAATGACCTATGATTGTCAGAATTGGTCAAAAGATTCCTCTTATCCATGTCCATATAGGGTCCTTCTCCACAAAAAGTGACATGTCACACGAGGTCACTAGAGGTCATTGAACTATACAAGTGAAAATCTTAAGACATGCTCCGATTTTGACAAGACTACTTTTTTCTTGTGCGCATTGATCAGCCAAGCAAAAAAGTCAATTACAAGTTTTGGGTCAGAGGTCAAAAAAAGGTCACTAGGGGTCAAAACGTGATTTTCACTAAAAACGCATTTGCAATTTAGTGAAATGACCTAGGATCGTCAGAATTGGTCAACATATTCCTTTTGACCGTACGCATGTACAATAGTTCGGTTTTTAAAATCAAAAAATATTTGGGGTCACTAGGGGTCAAAATGTAAATTTTCACTCCATTCACTCAAAATGCTACTTGTCCGAGAGGAAATGACCTATGATTGTCAGAATTAGTCAAAAGGTTCCTCTCATCCATGTTCATATAGGGTCCTTCTCCACTAAAAGTGACATGTCACACGGGGTCACTAGAGGTCATTGAACTTTACAAGTGAAAATCTTAAAACATGCTCCGATTTTGACGGGACTACCTTTTTCTTGTGCGCATTGATCAGCCAAGCAAAAAAGTCAATTACAAGTTTTGGGTCAGAGGTCAAGAAAAGGTCACTAGGGGTTCAACTGTATTTATTTACTCCATTTACCACTCGAAGGGGTTAACATGTAACACACCCGACTAATATTCGTGATCTCCGATCACAGGTCATGTCTAGTTCTTTATATTAGTCGAGAAACGACTAATATACTGTATTCTAACTGTTTCTTTCTTCTTCTTTCTTCTTCTTCTTCTTTCTTCTTCCGCCATGGGACCTATAGCTCCGTAACCATTGAGCCGATTTTGACCATATTTGGTCATAAGTACCCTTATGTGCACCACTACTCAGGTTGTAAAGCATAAGGGGTCAAAGGTCACACAAGGGTAACTAGGGGTCAAAACGTGATTTTCACTTAAAACGCATTTGCAATTTATTGAAATGACCTAGGATCTTGAGAATTGGCCAACATATTCCTTTTGACCGTACGCATATATAATAGTTCGGTTTTTTAAATCGAAAAATGTTTGGGGTTACTAGGGGTCAAAATGTAAATTTTACTCCATTTACTCAAAACCCTACTTGTCCGAGGGAAAATGACTGATGATACTCAGAATTGGTCAAAAGATTCCTTGGATCCATGTACATATAGGGTGCTTCTCCACTAAAAGTGAAATGTCAAACGGGGTCACTAGGGGTCATTGAACTTTACAGGGGGAAAATATAAGGCATGCTCTGATTTTGACCGAGTTTCTTTTATTTTGTGGGCATTGATGAGACAAGAACAAAAGTCAATCATACCGGTAAGGTCAAAGATCAAGAAAAGGTCCCATTGGGTCAAAATGTACATTTTCACTCCGCGCACTCAAAATACTACTTGTCCGAGACGAAATGACCGATGATTGTCAGAATTTGTCAAAAGATTCCTCTTATCCATGTTCATATAGGGTGCTTTTCCATTAAAAGTGACATGTCAAACGGGGTCACTAGGGGTCATTGAACTATACAGGTGTAAAACTGAAGACATGCCCTGATTTTGACTGGACTACTTTTTTCTTGTGCGCATTGATAAGCCAAGAAAAAAAGTCAATTATAAGTTTGGGGTCAAAGGTCAAGAAAAGGTCATTAGGGTTCAAAATGTATTTTTTAACTACTTCAGGGCTGAAATTTATAAAAACAATTATCAAATATAGTACAACTTAAGGTTATTGCCCTCTGACAACATATAGCAAGGTCAAAGGTCAAAGCCCTCGACTAATATCCGTGATCTAAGATCACAATTATCTCTAGTATGTTTTTGTATTTGTACGACAAAAACAAGAAATCTTTCTTTCTTCCGTCATGGGACCTATAGCTCCGTAACCATTGAGCCGATTTTGACCATATTTGGTCATAAGTACCCTTATGTGCACCACTACTCAGGTTGTAAAGCATAAGGTGTCAAAGGTCACATAAGGGTTACTAGGGGTCAAAACGTGATTTTCACTTAAAACGCATTTCCAATTTATTGAAATGACTTAGGATCTTGAGAATTGGCCAACATATTCCTTTTGACCGTACGCATATATAATAGTTCGTTTTTTTTAAATCGAAAAATGTTTGGGGTTACTAGGGGTCAAAATGTAAATTTTACTCCATTCACTCAAAACCCTACTTGTCCGAGGGAAAATGACTGATGATACTCAGAATTGGTCAAAAGATTCCTTGGATCCATGTACATATAGGGTGCTTCTCCACTAAAAGTGACATGTCACACTGGGGTCACTAGGGGTCATTACACTTTACAGGGGGAAAATATAAGGCATGCTCCGATTTTGACCGGATTTCTTTTATTTTGTAGGCATTGATGAGACAAGAACAAAAGTCAATCATACCGTTAAGGTCAAAGGTCAAAAAAGATTACTAGGGGTCAAAAAGCGATTTTAACTTAAAACGCCATTGCAATTTAGTGAAATGACCTAGGATCGTCAGAATTGCCCTTTGACAACATATACCAAGGTCAAAGGTCAAAGCCCTCGACTAATATCCGTGATCTAAGATCACAATTATCTCTAGTTCTTTCTTTCTCCTGTCATAAGACCTATAGCTCCGTAACCATTGAGCCGATTTTGACCATATTTGGTCGTAAGTACCCTTATGCGCACCACTACTCAGGTTGTAAAGCATAAGGGGTCAAAGGTCACACAAGGGTAACTAGGGGTCAAAACGTGATTTTCACTTAAAACGCATTTGCAATTTAGTGAAATGACCTAGGATCGTGAGATTTGGCCAACATATTCCTTTTGACCCTACGCATATATGATAGTTCGGTTTTTTAAATCGATCAATGTTTGGGGTCACTAGAGGTAAAAATGTAAATGTTAACTCATTCACTCAAAATGCTACTTGTCCGAGAGCAAATGACTGATGATACTCAGAATTAGCCAAACGATTCCTTGGGTACATGTTCATATAGGGTGCTTCTCCACTAAAAGTGACATTTCAAACGGGGTCACTAGGGGTCATTGAACAATACAGGTGTAAAACTTAAGACATGCTCTGATTTTGACCGGACTACTTTTATCTTGTGCGCATCGATAAGCCAAGAAAAAAAGTCAATCATAAGTTTGGGGTCAAAGGTCAAGAAAATGTCACTAGGGGTCAAAATGTAATTTTTCACTCCATTCACTCAAAATACTACTCGTCCGAGAGGAAATGACTGATGATTGTCAGAATTGGTCAAAAGATTCCTCGTATCAATGTTCATATAGGGTGCTCCTCCACTAAAAGTGACATGTCACATGGGGTCACTAGGGGTCATTGAACAATACAGGTGTAAAACTGAAGACATGCTCTGATTTTGACCGGACTACTTTTTTCTTGTGCGCATTGATAAGCCAAGAAAAAAAGTAAATCATAAGTTTGGGGTCAGAGGTCAAGAAAAGGTCATTTGAGTTCAAAATGTATTTTTTTAACTACTTCAGGGCTGAAATTCATAAAAACAATTATCAAATATAGTACAATTTAAGATACTATAAGGTTATTGCCCTTTGACAACATATACCAAGGTCAAAGGTCAAAGCCCTCGACTAATATCCGTGATCTAAGATCACAATTATCTCTAGTTCTTTATATTAGTCGTGTCAACGACTAATATACTGTATTCGTCCTGTTTCTTCTTATATTAGTCGAGAAACGACTAATATACTGTATTTGTCCTGTTTCTTTATATTAGTCGAGAAACGACTAATATACTGTATTCGTCCTGTTTCTTTCTTCTTCTTTCTTCTTCTTTCTTCTTCTTCTTTCTTCTTCTTTCTTCCGTCATGGGACCTATAGCTCCGTAACCATTGAGCCGATTTTGACCATATTTGGTCATAAGTACCCTTATGTGCACCACTACTCAGGTTGTAAAGCATAAGGGGTCAAAGGTCACACAAGGGTAACTAGGGTTCAAAACGTGATTTTCACTTAAAACGCATTTGCAATTTATTGAAATGACCTAGGATCTTGAGAATTGGCCAACATATTCCTTTTGACCGTACGCATATATAATAGTTCGGTTTTTTAAATCGAAAAATGTTTGGGGTTACTAGGGGTCAAAATGTAAATTTTACTCCATTCACTCAAAACATTACTTGTCCGAGGGAAAATGACTGATGATACTCAGAATTAGTCAAAAGATTCCTTCGATCCATGTACATATAGGGTGCTTCTTCACTAAAAGTGAAATGTCAAACGGGGTCACTAGGGGTCATTGAACTTTATAGGGGGAAAATATAAGGCATGCTCCGATTTTGACCGGGGTTCTTTTATTATGTGGGCATTAATGAGACAAGAACAAAAGTCAATCATACCGTTAAGGTCAAAGGTCAAAAAAAGGTCCCTAGGTGTCAAAATGTACATTTTCACTCCGCGCACTCAAAATACTACTTGTCCGAGACGAAATGACCGATGATTGTCAGAATTTGTCAAAAGATTACTCTTATCGATGTTCATATAGGGTGCTTCTCCATTAAAAGTGACATGTCAAACGGGGTCACTAGGGGTCATTGAACTATACAGGTGTAAAACTGAAGGCATGCTCTGATTTTGACCGGACTACTTTTTCTTGTGCGCATTGATAAGCCAAGAAAAAGTCAAATATAAGTTTGGGGTCAAAGGTCAAGAAAAGGTCATTAGGGTTCAAAATGTATTTTTTTAACTACTTCAGGGCTGAAATTTTTAAAAACAATTATCAAATATAGTACAACTTAAGGTTATTGCCCTTTGACAACATATACCAAGGTCAAAGGTCAAAGCCCTCGACTAATATCCGTGATCTAAGATCACAATTATCTCTAGTTCTTCTTTCTTTCTTTTTCTGTCATGGGACCTATAGCTCCGTAACCATTGAGCCGATTTTGACCATATTTGGTCATAAGAACCCTTATGTGCACCACTACTCAGGTTGTAAAGAATAAGGGGTCAAAGGTCACACAGGGGTCACTAGGGGTCAAAACGTGATTTTCACTAAAAACGCATTTGCAATTTAGTGAAATGACCTATGATCGTCAGAATTGGTCCACATATTCCTTTTGACCGTACGCATGTACAAAAGAACGGTTTTTAAAATTAAAAATCATTTGGGGTCACTAGGGGTCAAAATGTAAATTTTACTCCATTCATTCAAAACCCTACTTGTCCGAGGGAAAATGACTGATGATACTCAGAATTGGTCAAAAGATTCCTTGGATCAATGTTCATATAGGGTCCTTCCACACTAAAAGTGACATGTCAAACGGGGTCACTAGGGGTCATTGAACTTTACAGAGGGAAAATATAACGCATGCTCCGATTTTGACCGGGTTTCTTTTATTTTGTGGGCATTGATGAGAAAAGAACAAAAGTCAATCATACCGTTAAGATCAAAGGTCAAGAAAAGGTCACTAGGGGTCAAAATGTACATTTTTACTCCTCGCACTCAAAATACTACTTGTCCAAGAGATAATAACCTATGATTGTCAGAATTACCTAGGATCGTCAGAATTGGCCAACATATTCCTGTTGACCGTACGCATATACAATAGTTCGGTTTTTAAAATCAAAACTGAACGCTGATTGGTTCCAACAAATACGCACATCCCCGATTGGTTCCAACAAATACGCACATCCCCGATCTCTAACTACCAAATCCGCTAGACTAATATCCGCGATCTCCGATCGCAGCTTATGTCTAGTTCTTCTTCTTTTTCTTCTTCTGTCATGGGACCTATAGCTCCGTCACCATTGAGCCGATGTTGACCATGTTTGGTCAGAAGTACTCTTATGTGCACCACTACTCAGGTTTTAAAGCACAAGGTGTCACATGTCGCACATGGGTCACAAGGGGTCATTGAACTTTACAGGGGGAAAATGTTAGACATGCTCCGATTTTAACCGGGTTTGTTTTATTTTGTGGGCATTGATGAGACAAGAACAAAAGTCAATCATACCGTTAAGGTCAAAGGTCAAGAAAAGGTCACTAGGGGTCAAAATGTACATGTTCACCCCATTCACTCAAAATGCTACTTGTCCGAGAGGAAATGATCTATGATTGTCAGAATTGGTCAAAAAATTCCTCCCATCCATGTTCATATAGGTTGCTTCTCCACTAAAAGTGACATGTCACATGGGGTCTCTAGGGGTCATTGAACTTTACAGGGGGAAAATGTAAGACATGCTCCGATTTTGACCGGGTTTGTTTTATTTTGTGGGCATTGATGAGAGAAGAACAAAAGTCAATCATACTGTTAAGGTCAAAGGTCAAGAAAAGGTCACTAGGGGTCAAAATGTACATGTTCACCCCCATTCACTCAAAATGCTACTTGTCCGAGAGGAAATGACCTATGATTGTCAGAATTGGTCAAAAGATTCCTTGGATCCATGTTCATATAGGCTGTTCAGCGATTAAAAGTGACTTGTCAAATGGGATCACTAGAGGTCATTGACCTAAACAGGGATATAATGTAAGACATGCTCCGATATTGACCAATCATGGCTCATTTTGTAGGCATTGATGAGACAAGCAAAAAAGTCAATCATTTCTTTGGGGTCAAAGGTCGAAAAAAGGTCACTAGGGGTCGAAATGTACATTTTTACTACATTAGGACCCCTAGTGACCTTTTCTTGACCTTTGACCCCAAAAAAATTATTGACTTTTTTTTCTTGTCTCATCAATGCCTACAAAATGAGCCATGAATGACCGGTCAAAATCGGAGCAAGTCTTAAATTTTACCCTGTGTGTCTTTATATTAGTCGTGTCAACGACTAATATACTGTATTATATTAGTCGTGTCAACGACTAATATACTGTATTCGTCCTGTTTCTTCTTCTTCTTCTTCTTCTGTCATGGGACCTATAGCTCCGTCACCATTGAGCCGATGTTGACCATGTTTGGTCAGAAGTACCCTTATGTGCACCACTACTCAGGTTTTAAAGCACAAGGTGTCACATGTCACACAGGGGTCACAAGGGGTCATTGAACTTTACAGAGGGAAAATGTAAGACATGCTCCGATTTTGACCGGGTTTGTTTTATTTTGTGGGCATTGATGAGACCAGAACAAAATTTAATCATAACGTTAAGGTCAAAGGTCAAGAAAAGGTCACTAGGGGTCAAAATGTACATGTTCACCCCATTCACTCAAAATGCTACTTGTCCGAGAGGAAATGATCTATGATTGTCAGAATTAGTCAAATGATTTCTTCCATCCATGTCCATATAGGTTGCTTCTCCAGTAAAAGTGACATGTCACATGGGGTCACTAGGGGTCATTGAACTTTACAGGGGGAAAATGTAAGACATGCTCCGATTTTGACCGGGTTTGTTTTATTTTGTGGGCATTGATGAGAGAAGAACAAAAGTCAATCATACTGTTAAGGTCAAAGGTCAAGAAAAGGTCACTAGGGGTCAAAATGTACATGTTCACCCCCATTCACTCAAAATGCTACTTGTCCGAGAGGAAATGACCTATGATTGTCAGAATTGGTCAAAAGATTCCTTGGATCCATGTTCATATAGGCTGTTCAGCGATTAAAAGTGACTTGTCAAATGGGATCACTAGAGGTCATTGACCTAAACAGGGATATAATGTAAGACATGCTCCGATATTGACCAATCATGGCTCATTTTGTAGGCATTGATGAGACAAGCAAAAAAGTCAATCATTTCTTTGGGGTCAAAGGTCGAAAAAAGGTCACTAGGGGTCGAAATGTACATTTTTACTACATTAGGACCCCTAGCGACCTTTTCTTGACCTTTGACCCCAAAAAAATTATTGACTTTTTTTCTTGTCTCATCAATGCCTACAAAATGAGCCATGAATGACCGGTCAAAATCGGAGCAAGTCTTAAATTTTACCCTGTGTGTCTTTATATTAGTCGTGTCAACGACTAATATACTGTATTATATTAGTCGTGTCAACGACTAATATACTGTATTCGTCCTGTTTCTTCTTCTTCTTCTTCTTCTGTCATGGGACCTATAGCTCCGTCACCATTGAGCCGATGTTGACCATGTTTGGTCAGAAGTACCCTTATGTGCACCACTACTCAGGTTTTAAAGCACAAGGTGTCACATGTCACACAGGGGTCACAAGGGGTCATTGAACTTTACAGAGGGAAAATGTAAGACATGCTCCGATTTTGACCGGGTTTGTTTTATTTTGTGGGCATTGATGAGACCAGAACAAAATTCAATCATAACGTTAAGGTCAAAGGTCAAGAAAAGGTCACTAGGGGTCAAAATGTACATGTTCACCCCATTCACTCAAAATGCTACTTGTCCGAGAGGAAATGATCTATGATTGTCAGAATTAGTCAAATGATTTCTTCCATCCATGTCCATATAGGTTGCTTCTCCAGTAAAAGTGACATGTCACATGGGGTCACTAGGGGTCATTGAACTTTACAGGGGGAAAATGTAAGACATGCTCCGATTTTGACCGAGTTTGTTTTATTTTGTGGGCATTGATGAGAGAAGAACAAAAGTCAATCATAACGTTAAGGTCAAAGGTCAAAAAAAGGTCACTAGGGGTCAAAATGTACATGTTCACCCCATTCACTCAAAATGCTACTTGTCCGAGAGGAATTGATCTATGATTGTCAGAATTGGTCAAAAGATTCCTCCCATCCATGTTCATATTAATTGCTCCTCCATTAAAAGTGACATGTCACATGGGGTCACTAGGGGTCATTGAACTTTACAAAGGGAAAATGTAAGACATGCTCCGATTTTGACCGGGTTTGTTTTACTTTGTGGGCATTGATAAGACAAGAACAAAAGTCAATAATAACGTTAAGGTCAAATGTCAAGAAAAGGTCACTAGGGGTCAAAATGTACATGTTCACCCCCATTCACTCAAAATGCTACTTGTCCGAGAGGAAATAATCTATGATTGTCAGAATTAGTCAAAAGATTCCTCCCATCCATGTTCATATAGGTTGCTTCTCCACTAAAAGTGACATGTCACATGGGGTCACTAGGGGTCATTGAACTGTACAGGTGTAAAACTTAAGACTTGCTCTGATTTTGACCAGATTACTTTTGTTTTATGCGCATCGATGAGCCTAGAAAAAAAGTCAATCATAAGTTTGGGGTCAAAGGTCAAGAAAAGGTCACTTAAGATCAAAATGTGATTTTCACTTAAAACGGTCTTGCATTTTAATGCTGATACTCGTGTCTTCGCTGGTATTGCCAGATAAGGTAAACCTACGTTGTGATACAGTGGTAAAAGGTCTTTCTTCTGTCATGAAACCAATAGCTCCGTAACCATATGGCCGAGTTTGACCATATTTAGTCATAAATACCCTCATAGTCATGGCCACCACTACCCAGAGTGTCAAGCATAACAGGTCAAAAATGTCACACAGAGTTCAACATAACAAATAACTTCAATGCGCGACTAATATTCGTCGTCTGAGACGACACTCAATTCTAGTTCTTTATATTAGTCGAGAAACGACTAATATACTGTATTCGTCCTGTTTCTTTCTTCTTCTTATATTAGTCGAGAAACGACTAATATACTGTATTTGTCCTGTTTCTTCTTCTTCTTCTTTCTTCCATCATGGGACCTATAGCTCCGTAACCATTGAGCCGATTTTGACCATATTTGGTCATAAGAACTCTTATGTGCACCACTACTCAGGTTGTAAAGCATAAGGGGTCAAAGGTCACACAGGGGTCACTAGGGGTCAAAACGTGATTTTCACTAAAAACGCATTTGCAATTTAGTGAAATGACCTAGGATCGTCAGAATTGGTCCACATATTCCTTTTGACCGTACGCATGTACAAAAGAACGGTTTTTAAAATTAAAAATCATTTGGGGTCACTAGGGGTCAAAATGTAAATTTTACTCCATTCACTCAAAACCCTACTTGTCCGAGGGAAAATGACTGATGATACTCAGAATTAGTCAAAAGATTTCTTGGATCAATGTTCATATAGGGTCCTTCCACACTAAAAGTGACATGTCAAACAAGGTCACTAGGGGTCATTGAACTTTACAGGGGGAAAATATAACGCATGCTCCGATTTTAATCGGGTTTCTTTTATTTTGTGGGCATTGATGAGACAAGAACAAAAGTCAATCACACCGTTTAGATCAAAGGTCAAGAAAAGGTCACTAGGGGTCAAAATGTACATTTTCACTCCTCGCACTCAAAATACTACTTGTCCAAGAGATAATGACCTATGATTGTCAGAATTGGTCAAAAGATTCCTCTTATCCATGTCCATATAGGGTCCTTCTCCACTAAAAGTGACATGTCACACGAGGTCACTAGAGGTCATTGAACTATACAAATGAAAATCTTAAGACATGCTCCGATTTTTACGGAACTACTGTTGTCTTGTGCGCATTGATCAGCCAAGCAAAAAAGTCAATTACAAGTTTTGGGTCAGAGGTCAAGAAAAGGTCACTAGGGGTCAAAACGTGATTTTCACTAAAAACGCATTTGCAATTTAGTGAAATGACCTATGATCGTCAGAATTGGTCAACATATTCTTTTGACCGTACGCATGTACAATAGTTCGGTTTTTAAAATCAAAAAATATTTGGGGTCACTAGGGGTCAAAATGTAATTTTTTCTCCATTCACTCAAAATGCTGCTCGTCCGAGAGGAAATGACCTATGATTGTCAGAATTAGTCAAACGATTCCTCTCATCCATGTTCATATAGGGTCCTTCTCCACTAAAAGTGACATATCACACGGGGTCACTAGAGGTCATTGAACTATACAGGTAAAAATCTTAAGACATGCTCTGATTTTGACGGAACTACTTTTTTCTTGCGCGCATTGATAAGCCAAGAAAAAAAGTCAATCATAAGTTTGGGGTCAAAGGTCAAGAAAAGGTCACTAGGGGTCAAAAAGTGATTTTCACTTAAACGCCGTTGCAATTTAGTGAAATTACCATAGGATCGTCAGAATTGGCCAACATATTCCTGTTGACCGTACGCATATACAAAAGTTCGGTTTTTAAAATCAAAACTGAACGCTGATTGGTTCCAACAAATACGCACATCCCCGCTCTCTAACTACCAAATCCGCTAGACTAATATCCGCGATCTCCGATCGCAGCTTATGTCTAGTTTCTTCTTTCTTCTTTCTTCTTCTTCCGCCTTGGGACCTGTAGCTCCGTAACCATTGAGCCGATTTTGACCATATTTGGTCATAAGTACCCTTATGTGCACCACTACTCAGGTTGTAAAGCATAAGGGGTCAAAGGTCACACGAGGGTAACTAGGGGTCAAAACGTGATTTACACTTAAAACGCATTTGCAATTTATTGAAATGACCTAGGATCGTGAGAATTGGCCAACATATTCCTTTTGACCGTACGCATATATAATAGTTCGGTTTTTTAAATCGAAAAATGTTTGGGGTCGCTAGAGGTCAAAATGTAAATTTTTACTCATTCACTCAAAACCCTACTTGTCCGAGGGAAAATGACTGATGATACTCATAATTGGTCAAAAGATTCCTTGGATCAATGTACATATAGGGTGCTTCTCCACTAAAAGTGAAATGTCAAACGGGGTCACTAGGGGTCATTGAACTTTACAGGGGAAAAATATAAGGCATGCTCCGATTTTGACCCGGTTTCTTTTATTTTGTGAGCATTGATGAGACAAGAACAAAAGTCAATCATACCGTTAAGGTCAAAGGTAAAAAAAAGGTCTCTAGGGGTCAAAATGTACATTTTCACTCCGCGCACTCAAAATACTACTTGTCCGAGACGAAATGACCGATGATTGTCAGAATTTGTCAAAAGATTTCTCTTATCCATGTTCATATAGGGTGCTTCTCCATTAAAAGTGACATTTCAAACGGGGTCACTAGGGGTCATTGAACTATACAGGTGTAAAACTGAAGACATGCTCTGATTTTGACCGGACTACTTTTTTCTTGTGCGCATTGATAAGCCAAGAAAAAAAGTCAATTATAAGTTTGGGGTCAAAGGTCAAGAAAAGGTAATTATGGTTCAAAATGGTTTTTTTAACTACTTCAGGGCTGAAATTTATAAAAACAATTATCAAATATAGTACAACTTAAGGTTATTGCCCTTTGACAACATATAGCAAGGTCAAAGGTCAAAGCCCTCGACTAATATCCGTGATCTAAGATCACAATTATCTCTAGTTCTTTCTTTCTTTCTCCTGTCATTAGACCTATAGCTCCGTAACCATTGAGCCGATTTTGACCATATTTGGTCACAAGTACCCTTATGTGCACCACTACTCAGGTTGTAAAGCATAAGGGGTCAAAGGTCACACAAAAATAACTAGGGGTCAAAACGTGATTTTCACTTAAAACGCATTTGCAATTTAGTGAAATGACCTAGGATCTTCAGAATTGGCCAACATATTCCTTTTGACCGTACGCATATATAATAGTTCGGTTTTTTAAATCGAAAAATGTTTGGGGTTACTAGGGGTCAAAATGTAAATTTTACTCCATTCACTCAAAACCCTACTTGTCCGAGGGAAAATGACTGATGATACTCAGAATTAACCAAAAGATTCCTTCGATCCATGTACATATAGGGTGCTTCTCCACTAAAAGTGGAATGTCAAACGGGGTCAAACGGGGTCATTGAACTTTACAGGGGGAAAATATAAGGCATGCTCCGATTTTGACCGGGTTTCTTTTATTATGTGGGTATTGATGAGACAAGAACAAAAGTCAATCATACCGTTAAGGTCAAAGGTCAACAAAAGGTCCATAGGGGTCAAAATATACATTTTCACTCCGCGCACTCAAAATACTACTTGTCCGAGACGAAATGACCGATGATTGTCAGAAATTGTCAAAAGATTCCTCTTATCCATGTTCATATAGGGTGCTTCTCCATTAAAAGTGACATGTCAAACGGGGTCACTAGGGGTCATTGAACTATACAGGTGTAAAACTGAAGACATGCTCTGATTTTGACCGGACTACTTTTTTCTTGTGCGCATTGATAAGCCAAGAAAAAAGTCAATTATAAGTTTGGGGTCAAAGGTCAAGAAAAGGTCATTAGGGTTCAAAATGTATTTTTTTAATTACTTCAGGGCTGAAATGTATAAAAACAATTATCAAATATAGTACAACTTAAGGTTATTGCCCTTTGACAACATATAGCAAGGTCAAAGGTCAAAGCCCTCGACTAATATCCGTGATCTAAGATCACAATTATCTCTAGTCTTTCTTTCTTTCTTTATATTAGTCGTGTCAACGACTAATATACTGTATTCGTCCTGTTTCTTCTTCTTCTTCTTCTTCTGTCATGGGACCTATAGCTCCGTCACCATTGAGCCGATGTTAACCATGTTTAGTCAGAAGTACCCTTATGTGCACCACTACTCAGGTTTTAAAGCACAAGGTGTCACATGTCACACAGGGGTCACAAGGGGTCATTGAACTTTACAGGGGGAAAATGTAAGACATGCTCCGATTTTGACCGGGTTTGTTTTATTTTGTGGGCATTGATGAGACCAGAACAAAATTTAATCATAACGTTAAGGTCAAAGGTCAAGAAAAGGTCACTAGGGGTCAAAATGTACATGTTCACCCCATTCACTCAAAATGCTACTTGTCCGAGAGGAAATGATCTATGATTGTCAGAATTAGTCAAATGATTTCTCCCATCCATGTCCATATAGGTTGCTTCTCCAGTAAAAGTGACATGTCACATGGGGTCACTAGGGGTCATTGAACTTTACAGGGGGAAAATGTAAGACATGCTCCGATTTTGACCGAGTTTGTTTTATTTTGTGGGCATTGATGAGAGAAGAACAAAAGTCAATCATAACGTTAAGGTCAAAGGTCAAGAAAAGGTCACTAGGGGTCAAAATGTACATGTTCACCCCATTCACTCAAAATGCTACTTGTCCGAGAGGAATTGATCTATGATTGTCAGAATTGGTCAAAAGATTCCTCCCATCCATGTTCATATTAATTGCTCCTACATTAAAAGTGACATGTCACATGGGGTCACTAGGGGTCATTGAACTTTACAGAGGGAAAATGTAAGACATGCTCCGATTTTGACCGGGTTTGTTTTACTTTGTGGGCATTGATAAGACAAGAACAAAAGTCAATCATAACGTTAAGGTCAAATGTCAAGAAAAGGTCACTAGGGGTCAAAATGTACATGTTCACCCCCATTCACTCAAAATGCTACTTGTCCGAGAGGAAATAATCTATGATTATCAGAATTAGTCAAAAGATTCCTCCCATCCATGTTCATATAGGTTGCTTCTCCACTAAAAGTGACATGTCACATGGGGTCACTAGGGGTCATTGAACTGTACAGGTGTAAAACTTAAGACTTGCTCTGATTTTGACCAGATTACTTTTGTTTTATGCGCATCGATGAGCCTAGAAAAAAAGTCAATCATAAGTTTGGGGTCAAAGGTCAAGAAAAGGTCACTTAAGATCAAAATGTGATTTTCACTTAAAACGGTCTTGCATTTTAATGCTGATACTCGTGTCTTCGCTGGTATTGCCAGATAAGGTAAACCTACGTTGTGATACAGTGGTAAAAGGTCTTTCTTCTGTCATGAAACCAATAGCTCCGTAACCATATGGCCGAGTTTGACCATATTTAGTCATAAATACCCTCATAGTCATGGCCACCACTACCCAGAGTGTCAAGCATAACAGGTCAAAAATGTCACACAGAGTTCAACATAACAAATAACTTCAATGCGCGACTAATATTCGTCGTCTGAGACGACACTCAATTCTAGTTCTTTCTTTCTTTCTTCCAACGCATGCTACTCCTCCTACAGTTTACATGTCACAATCGCCACAATTGGTCAAATGGTTCCTTATGACCATGTGCATATAGGGTCTCCTGCGATTAAAATTCACATGTCATATGGGGTCACTAGGGGTCATTGAACTTTACAGGCATAAAAGTTAAGACATTGTCCGATTTGGACCAAACTTTGACATCTTGTTTGATTTGATGAGCCAAGAAAATAAGTCAATCATTTGAATTAGGTCAAAGGTCAACAAGGGGTCACTAGAGGTCAAAACGTGAATATCCTTAAAAACCTACTTATCCTACAGTTTACATGTTACAATCACCATACTTGGTCAAATGATTCCTTATGACCATGTGCATATAGGGTCTCCTGCGATTAAAATTCACATGTCATAATGGGGTAACTAGGGGTCATTGAACTTTACAGGCATAAAAGTTAAGACATTGTCCGATTTGGACTAAACTTTGACATCTTGTTTGATTTGATGAGCCAAGAAAATAAGTCAATCATTTGAATTAGGTCAAAGGTCAACAAGGGGTCACTAGAGGTCAAAATGTGAATATCCTTAAAAACGCTACTCCTCCTACAGTTTACATGTTACAATCGCCACAATTAGTCAAATGATTCCTTATGACCATGTGCATATAGGGTCTCCTGCTATTAAAATTCACATGTCATATGGGGTCACTAGGGGTCATTGAACTTTACAGGCATAAAAGTTAAGACATTGTCCGATTTGGACCAAACTTTGACATCTTGTTTGGTTTGATGAGCCAAGAAAATAAGTCAATAATTTGAATTAGGTCAAAGGTCAACAAGGGGTCACTAGAGGTCAAAATGTGAATATCCTTAAAAACGCTACTCCTCCTACAGTTTACATGTTACAATCGCCACAATTAGTCAAATGATTCCTTATGACCATGTGCATATAGGGTCTCCTGCTATTAAAATTCACATGTCATATGGGGTCACTAGGGGTCATTGAACTTTACAGGCATAAAAGTTAAGACATTGTCCGATTTTGACTGAACTTTAACATCTTGTTTGGTTTGATGAGCCAAGAAAATAAGTCAACCATTTGAATTAGTTCAAAGGTCAACAAGGGGTCACTAGAGGTCAAAATGTGAATATCCTTAAAAACGCTACTCCTCCTACAGTTTACATGTTACAATCGCCACAATTAGTCAAATGATTCCTCATGACCATGTGCACATAGGGTCTCCTGCTATTAAAATTCACATGTCATATGGGGTCACTAGGGGTCATTGAACTTTACAGGTGTAAAAGTTAAGACATTGTCCGATTTGGACCGGACTTGTTTTATCTTGTTTGGTTTGATGAGCCAAGAAAATATGTCCATCAGTACAATTAGGTCAAAGGTCAACAAGGGGTCACTAGAGGTCAAAATGTGAATATTCAGTTATTTCACGTAAACAGCTATTCAAATTAACATGTCATATGGGGTCACAAGGGGTCAATGACCGCTTGTCAGATTTTGTCAGACTACCGTATACAGTCTCGTGGCTAATAAACACTCATTACACCTATCTACAGTGTAGAGGTTAATAAATAAATAGTCAGGAACAACTGGATTTATTTTAAAATTGTATACAATAACACGTTTGTAATCTAAGTCTTTTTATGTTCTATGATTGGCCACGCATTGTATTTTATGTAAGTTATTAACAAGTTTAATTGAAAATAAAACAATTTCTTAATTAAAAAATGCTTCTAGGGTCACTAAGGGTCATTGACCTATTGTAATTAATTAACAAAACCAATATTCGTGCTTCTCGAAGCACAAGTCCTGTCTAGTTCTTTCTTTCTTTATATTAGTCGAGAAACGACTAATATACTGTATTCGTCCTGTTTCTTATATTAGTCGAGAAACGACTAATATACTGTATTCTAGCTGTTTCTTTCTTATATTAGTCGAGAAACGACTAATATACTGTATTCTAGCTGTTTCTTCTTTCTTTATATTAGTCGAGAAACGACTAATATACTGTATTCGTCCTGTTTCTTCTTCTTCTTCTTTCTTCTTATATTAGTCGAGAAACGACTAATATACTGTATTCGTCCTGTTTCTTCTTCTTCTTCTTCATCTTCTTTCTCCTGTCATGGGACCTATAGCTCCGTAACCATTGACCCGATTTTGACCATATTTGGTCATAAGAACCCTTATGTGCACCACTACTCAGGTTGTAAAGCATAAGGGGTCAAAGGTCACACAGGGGTCACTAGGGGTCAAAACGTGATTTTCACTTAAAACGCATTTCCAATTTAGTGAAATGACCTAGGATCGTCAAAATTGGCCCACATATTCCTTTTGACCGTACGCATGTACAAAAGAACGGTTTTTAAAATTAAAAATAATTTGGGGTCACTAGGGGTCAAAATGTAAATTTTACTCCATTCACTCAAAACCCTACTTGTCCGAGGGAAAATGACTGATGATACTCAGAATTGGTCAAAAGATTCCTTTGATCAATGTTCATATAGGGTCCTTCCACACTAAAAGTGACATGTCAAACGAGGTCACTAGAGGTCATTGAACTTTACAGGGGGGAAAATATAAGGCATGCTTCGATTTTGACCGGATTTCTTTTATTTTGTGGGCATTGATGAGACAAGAACAAAAGTCAATCATACCGTTAAGATCAAAGGTCAATAAAAGGTCACTAGGGGTCAAAATGTACATTTTTACTCCTCGCACTCAAAATACTACTTGTCCAAGAGATAATGACCTATGATTGTCAGAATTGGTCAAAAGATTCCTCTTATCCATGTCCATATAGGGTCCTTCTCCACTAAAAGTGACATGTTACACGAGGTCACTAGAGGTCATTGAACTATACAGGTGAAAATCTTAAGACATGCTCCGATTTTAACAAGACTACTTTTTTCTTGTGCGCATTGATCAGCCAAGCAAAAAAGTCAATTACAAGTTTTGGGTCAGAGGTCAAAAAAAGGTCACTAGGGGTCAAAACGTGATTTTCACTCAAAACGCATTTGCAATTTAGTGAAATGACCTAGGATCGTCAGAATTGGTCAACATATTCCTTTTGACCGTACGCATGTACAATAGTTCGGTTTTTAAAATCAACAAATATTTGGGGTCACTAGGGGTCAAAATGTAAATTTTCACTCCATTCACTCAAAATGCTACTTGTCCGAGAGGAAATGACCTATGATTGTCAGAATTAGTCAAAAGGTTCCTCTCATCCATGTTCATATAGGGTCTTTCTCCACTAAAAGTGACATGTCACACGGAGTCACTAGAGGTCATTGAACTTTACAAGTGAAAATCTTAAAACATACTCCGATTTTGACGGGACTACCTTTTTCTTGTGCGCATTGATCAGCCAAGCAAAAAAGTCAATTACAAGTTTTGGGTTAGAGGTCAAGAAAAGGTCACTAGGGGTTCAACTGTATTTATTTACTCCATTTACCACTCGAAGGGGTTAACATGTAACACACCCGACTAATATTCGTGATCTCCGATCACAGGTCATGTCTAGTTATATTAGTCGAGAAACGACTAATATACTGTATTCGTCCTGTTTCTTCTTCTTCGTCTTCTTCTTTCTCCTGTCATGGGACCTATAGCTCCGTAACCATTGACCCGATTTTGACCATATTTGGTCATAAGAACCCTTATGTGCACCACTACTCAGGTTGTAAAGCATAAGGGGTCAAAGGTCACACAGGGGTCACTAGGGGTCAAAACGTGATTTTCACTAAAAACGCATTTGCAATTTAGTGAAATGACCTATGATCGTCAGAATTGGTCCACATATTCCTTGTGACCGTACGCATGTACAAAAGAACGGTTTTTAAAATTAAAAATCATTTGGGGTCACTAGGGGTCAAAATGTAAATTTTACTCCATTCATTCAAAACCCTACTTGTCCGAGGGAAAATGACTGATGATACTCAGAATTGGTCAAAAGATTCCTTTGATCAATGTTCATATAGGGTCCTTCCACACTAAAAGTGACATGTCAAACGAGGTCACTAGAGGTCATTGAACTTTACAGGGGAAAAATATAAGGCATGCTTCGATTTTGACCGGGTTTCTTTTATTTTGTGGGCATTGATAAGACAAGAACAAAAGTCAATCATACCGTTAAGATCAAAGGTCAATAAAAGGTCACTAGGGGTCAAAATGTACATTTTTACTCCTCGCACTCAAAATACTACTTGTCCAAGAGATAATGACCTATGATTGTCAGAATTGGTCAAAAGATTCCTCTTATCCATGTCCATATAGGGTCCTTCTCCACTAAAAGTGACATGTTACACGAGGTCACTAGAGGTCATTGAACTATACAGGTGAAAATATTAAGACATGCTCCGATTTTGACGGGATTACTTTTTTCTTGTGCGCATTGATCAGCCAAGCAAAAAAGTCAATTACAAGTTTTGGGTCAGAGGTCAAAAAAAGTCACTAGGGGTCAAAACGTGATTTTCACTAAAAACGCATTTGCAATTTAGTGAAATGACCTAGGATCGTCAGAATTGGTCAACATATTCCTTTTGACCGTACGCATGTACAATAGTTCGGTTTTTAAAATCAAAAAATATTTGGGGTCACTAGGGGTCAAAATGTAAATTTTCACTCCATTCACTCAAAATGCTACTTGTCCGAGAGGAAATGACCTATGATTGTCAGAATTAGTCAAAAGGTTCCTCTCATCCATGTTCATATAGGGTCCTTCTCCACTAAAAGTGACATGTCACACGGGGTCACTAGAGGTCATTGAACTTTACAAGTGAAAATCTTAAAACATGCTCCGATTTTGACGGGACTACCTTTTTCTTGTGCGCATTGATCAGCCAAGCAAAAAAGTCAATTACAAGTTTTGGGTCAGAGGTCAAGAAAAGGTCACTAGGGGTTCAACTGTATTTATTTACTCCATTTACCACCCGAAGGGGTTAACATGTAACACACCCGACTAATATTCGTGATCTCCGATCACAGGTCATGTCTAGTTCTTTCTTCTCCTGTCATGGGACCTATAGCTCCGTAACCATTGACCCGATTTCGACCATATTTGGTCATAAGAACCCTTATGTGCACCACTACTCAGGTTGTAAAGCATAAGGGGTCAAAGGTCACACAGGGGTCACTAGGGGTCAAAACGTGATTTTCACTTAAAACGCATTTCCAATTTTGTAAAATGACCTAGGATCGTCAAAATTGGTCCACATATTCCTTTTGACCGTACGCATGTACAAAAGAACGGTTTTTAAAATTAAAAATCATTTGGGGTCACTAGGGGTCAAAATGTAAATTTTACTCCATTCACTCAAAACCCTACTTGTCCGAGGGAAAATGACTGATGATACTCAGAATTAGTCAAAAGATTCCTTGGATCAATGTTCATATAGGGTCCTTCCACACTAAAAGTGACATGTCAAACAAGGTCACTAGGGGTCATTGAACTTTACAAGGGCAAAATATAACGCATGCTCCGATTTTGACCGGGTTTCTTTTATTTTGTGGGCATTGATGAGACAAGAACAAAAGTCAATCATACCGTTAAGATCAAAGGTCAAGAAAAGGTCACTAGAGGTCAAAATGTACATTTTCACTCCTCGCACTCAAAATACTACTTGTCCAAGAGATAATGACCTATAATTGTCAGAATTAGTCAAAAGATTCCTCTTATCCATGTCCATATAGGGTCCTTCTCCACTAAAAGTGACATGTCACACAAGGTCACTAGAGGTCATTGAACTATACAGGTGAAAATCTTAAGACATGCATTGATTTTGACGGGACTACTTTTTTCTTGTGCGCATTGATCAGCCAAGCAAAAAAGTCAATTACAAGTTTTGGGTCAGAGGTCAAGAAAAGGTCACTAGGGGTCAAAACGTGATTTTCACTAAAAACGCATTTGCAATTTAGTGAAATGATCTAGGATCGTCAGAATTGGTCAACATATTCCTTTTGACCGTACGCATGTACAATAGTTTGGTTTTTAAAATAAAAAAATATTTGGGGTCACTAGGGGTCAAAATGTAAATGTTCACTCCATTCACTCAAAATGCTACTTGTCCAAGAGGAAATGACCTATGATTGTCAGAATTAGTCAAAAGGTTCCTCTCATCCATGTTCATATAGGGTCCTTCTCCACTAAAAGTGACCTGTCACACGGGGTCACTAGAGGTCATTGAACTTTACAGGGGAAAATCTTAAAACATGCTCCGATTTTGACGGGACTACCTTTTTCTTGTGCGCATTGATCAGCCAAGCAAAAAAGTCAATTACAAGTTTTGGGTCAGAGGTCAAGAAAAGGTCACTAGGGGTTCAACTGTATTTATTTACTCCATTTACCACTCGAAGGGGTTAACATGTAACACACCCGACTAATATTCGTGATCTCCGATCACAGGTCATGTCTAGTTCTTTCTTTCTTTCTTTCTCCTGTCATAAGACCTATAGCGCCGTAACCATTGAGCCGATTTTGACCATATTTGGTCATAAGTACCCTTATGTGCACCACTACTCAGGTTGTAAAGCATAATGGGTCAAAGGTCACACAAAAATAACTAGGGGTCAAAACGTGATTTTCACTTAAAATGCATTTGCAATTTAGTGAAATGACGTAGGACCGTCAGAATTGGCCAACATATTCCTTTTGACCGTACGCATATATAATAGTTCGGTTTTTTAAATCGAAAAATGTTTGGGGTTACTAGGGGTCAAAATGTAAATTTTTACTTCATTCACTCAAAACCCTACTTGTCCGAGGGAAAATGACTGATGATACTCAGAATTTGTCAAAAGATTCCTTGGATCTATGTTCATATAGGGTGCTTCTCCACTAAAAGTGAAATGTCAAACGGGGTCACTAGGGGTCATTGAACTTTACACTGGGAAAATATAAGGCATGCTCCGATTTTGACCGGGTTTCTTTTATTTTGTGGGCATTGATGAGAAAAGAACAAAAGTCAATCATATTGTTAAGGTCAAAGGTCAAAAAAAGGTCCCTAGGGGTCAAAATGTACATTTTCACTCCGCGCACTCAAAATACTACTTGTCCGAGACGAAATGACCGATGATTGTCAGAATTTGTCAAAAGATTCCTATTATCCGTGTTCATATAGGGTGCTTCTCCATTAAAAGTGACATGTCAAACGGGGTCACTAGGGGTCATTGAACTATACAGGTGTAAAACTAAAGACATGCTCTGATTTTGACCGGACTACTTTTTTCTTGTGCGCATTGATAAGCCAAGAAGAAAAGTCAATTATAAGTTTGGGGTCAAAGGTCAAGAAAAGGTCATTAGGGTTCAAAATGTATTTTTTAACTACTTCAGGGCTGAAATTTATAAAAACAATTATCAAATATAGTACAACTTTAGGTTATTGCCCTTTGACAACATATAGCAAGGTCAAAGGTCAAAGCCCTCGACTAATATCCGTGATCTAAGATCACAATTATCTCTAGTTCTTTCTTTCTTTCTTTCTTTCTTTCTTCCGTCATGGGACCTATAGCTCCGTAACCATTGAGCCGATTTTGACCATATTTGGTCATAAGTACCCTTATGTGCACCACTACTCAGGTTGTAAAGCATAAGGGGTCAAAGGTCACACAAAAATAATTAGGGGTCAAAAGGTGATTTTCACCTAAAACGCATTTGCAATTTAGTGAAATGACCTAGGATCTTGAGAATTGGCCAACATATTCCTTTGGACCGTACGCATATATAGTAGTTTGGTTTTTTAAATCAAAAAATGTTTGGGGTTACTAGGGGTCAAAATGTAAATTTTACTTCATTTACTCAAAACCCTACTTGTCCGAGGGAAAATGACTGATGATACTCAGAATTGGTCAAAAGATTCCTTGGATCCATGTACATATAGGGTGCTTCTCCACTAAAAGTGAAATCTCAAACGGGGTCACTAGGGGTCATTGAACTTTACAGGGGGAAAATATAAGGCATGCTCCGATTTTGACCGAGTTTCTTTTATTTTGTGGGCATTGATGAGACAAGAACAAAAGTCAATCATACCGTTAAGGTCAAAGGTCAAAAAAAAGTCCCATGGGGTCAAAATGTACATTTTCACTCCGCGCACTCAAAATACTACTTGTCCGAGACGAAATGACCGATGATTGTCAGAATTTGTCAAAAGATTCCTCTTATCCATGTTCATATAGGGTGCTTCTCCATTAAAAGTGACATGTCAAACGGGGTCACTAGGGGTCATTGAACTATACAGGTGTAAAACTGAAGACATGCTCTGATTTTGACCGGACTACTTTATTCTTGTGCGCATTGATAAGCCAAGAAAAAAAGTTAAATATAAGTTTGGGGTCAAAGGTCAAGAAAAGGTCATTAGGGTTCAAAATGTATTTTTTTAACTACTTCAGGGCTGAAATTTATAAAAACAATTATCAAATATAGTACATCTTAAGGTTATTGCCCTTTGACAACATATAGCAAGGTCAAAGGTCAAAGCCCTTGACTAATATCCGTGATCTAAGATCACAATTATCTCTAGTTCTTTCTTTCTTACGTCATGGGACCTATAGCTCCGTAACCATTCAGCCGATTTTGACCATATTTAGTCATAAGTACCCTTATGTGCACCACTACTCAGGTTGTAAAGCATAAGGGGTCAAAGGTCACACAAGGGTAACTAGGGGTCAAAATATGATTTTCACTTAAAACGCATTTGCAATTTAATGAAATGACCTAGGATCGTCAGAATTGGCCAACATATTCCTTTTGACCGTACGCATATATAATAGTTCGGTTTTTTAAATCGAAACATATTTGGGGTCACTAGAGGGCAAAATGTAAATTTTACTCCATTCACTCAAAACCCTACTTGTCCAAGGGAAAATGACTGATGATACTCAGAATTAGTCAAAAGATTCCTTGGATCAATGTTCATATAGGGTGCTTCTACACTAAAAGTGACATATCAAACGGGGTCACTAGGGGTCATTGAACTTTACAAGGGAAAAATATAAGGCATGCTCCGATTTTACCCGGGTTTCTTTTATTTTGTGGGCATTGATGAGACAAGAACAAAAGTCAATAATACCGTTAAGGTCAAAGGTCAAGAAAAGGTCCCTAGGGGTCAAAATGTACATTTTCACTCCGCGCACTCAAAATACTACTTGTCCGAGATGAAATGACCGATGATTGTCAGAATTTGTCAAAAGATTCCTATTATCCGTGTTCATATAGGGTGTTTCTCCATTAAAAGTGACATGTCAAACGGGGTCACTAGGGGTCATTGAACTATACAGGTGTAAAACTGAAGACATGCTCTGATTTTGACCGGACTACTTTTTTCTTGTGCGCATTGATAAGCCAAGAAAAAAAGTCAATTATAAGTTTGGGGTCAAAGGTCAAGAAAAGGTCATTAGGGTTCAAAATGTATTTTTTAACTACTTCAGGGCTGAAATTGATAAAAACAATTATCAAATATAGTACAACTTAAGGTTATTGCCCTTTGACAACATATAGCAAGGTCAAAGGTCAAAGCCCTCGACTAATATCCGTGATCTAAGATCACAATTATCTCTAGTTCTTTATATTAGTCGAGAAACGACTAATATACTGTATTCGTCCTGTTTCTTCTTCGTCTTCTTTCTTTTTCTGTCATGGGACCTATAGCTCCGTAACCGTTGAGCCGATTTTGACCATATTTGGTCATAAGAACCCTTATGTGCACCACTACTCAGGTTGAAAAGCATAAGGGGTCAAAGGTCACACAGGGGTCACTAGGGGTCAAAACGTGATTTTTACTAAAAACGCATTTGCAATTTAGTGAAATGACCTATGATCGTCAAAATTGGTCCACATATTCCTTTTGACCGTACGCATGTACAAAAGAACGGTTTTTAAAATTAAAAATCATTTGGGGTCACTAGGGGTCAAAATGTAAATTTTACTCCATTCACTCAAAACCCTACTTGTCCGACGGAAAATGACTGATGATACTCAGAATTAGTCAAAAGATTCCTTGGATCAATGTTTATATAGGGTCCTTCCACACTAAAAGTGACATGTCAAACAGGGTCACTAGGGGTCATTGAACTTTACAGGGGGAAAATATAACGGAAGCTCCGATTTTGACCGGGTTTCTTTTATTTTGTGAGCATTGATGAGACAAGAACAAAAGTTAATCATACCGTTAAGATCAAAGGTCAACAAAAGGTCACTAGGGGTCAAAATGTACATTTTCACTCCTCGCACTCAAAATACTACTTGTCCAAGAGATAATGACCTATGATTGTCAGAATTAGTCAAAAGATTCCTCTTATCTATGTCCATATAGGGTCCTTCTCCACTAAAAGTGACATGTCACACGAGGTCACTAGAGGTCATTGAACTATACAGGTGAAAATCTAAAGACATGCTCTGATTTTAACGGGATTACTTTTTTCTTGTGCGCATTGATCAGCCAAGCAAAAAAGTCAATTACAAGTTTAGGGTCAGAGGTCAAGAAAAGGTCACTAGGGATCAAAACGTGATTTTCACTTAAAACACATTTGCAATTTAGTGAAATGACCTAGGACCGTCAGAATTGGTCAACATATTCCTTTTGACCGTACGCATGTACAATAGTTCGGTTTTTAAAATCAAAAAATATTTGGGGTCACTAGGGGTCAAAATGTAAATTTTCACTCCATTCACTCAAAATGCTACTAGTCCAAGAGGAAATGACCTATGATTGTCAGAATTAGTCAAAAGATTCCTCTCATCCATGTTCATATAGGGTCCTTCTGCACTAAAAGTGACATGTCACACGGGGTCACTAGAGGTCATTGAACTTTACAGGTGAAAATCTTAAAACATGCTCCGATTTTGACGGGACTACCTTTTTCTTGTGCGCATTGATCAGCCAAGCAAAAAAGTCAATTACAAGTTTTGGGTCAGAGGTCAAGAAAAGGTCACTAGGGGTTCAACTGTATTTATTTTCTCCATTTACCACTCGAAGGGGTTAACATGTAACACACCCGACTAATATTCGTGATCTCCGATCACAGTCCATGTCTAGTATGTTTTTGTATTTGGTTGACAAAAACAAGAAATCTTTCTTTTTCTGTCATGGGACCTATAGCTCCGTAACCATTGACCCGATTTTGACCATATTTGGTCATAAGAACCCTTATGTGCACCACTACTCAGGTTGTAAAGCATAAGGGGTCAAAGGTCACACAGGGGTCACTAGGGGTCAAAACGTGATTTTCACTTAAAACGCATTTCCAATTTAGGGAAATGACCTAGGATCGTCAAAATTGGTCCACATATTCCTTTTGACCGTACGCATGTACAAAAGAACGGTTTTTAAAATTAAAAATCATTTGGGGTCACTAGGGGTCAAAATGTAAATTTTACTCCATTCACTCAAAACCCTACTTGTCCGAGGGAAAATGACTGATGATACTCAGAATTGGTCAAAAGATTCCTTTTATCAATGTTCATATAGGGTCCTTCCACACTAAAAGTGACATGTCAAACGAGGTCACTAGAGGTCATTGAACTTTACAAAGGAAAAATATAAGGCATGCTTCGATTTTGACCGGGTTTCTTTTATTTTGTGGGCATTGATAAGACAAGAACAAAAGTTAATCATACCGTTAAGATCAAAGGTCAATAAAAGGTCACTAGGGGTCAAAATGTACATTTTTACTCCTCGCACTCAAAATACTACTTGTCCAAGAGATAATGACCTATGATTGTCAGAATTGGTCAAAAGATTCCTCTTATCCATGTCCATATAGGGTCCTTCTCCACTAAAAGTGACATGTTACACGAGGTCACTAGAGGTCATTGAACTATACAGGTGAAAATCTTAAGACATGCTCCGATTTTAACAAAACTACTTTTTTCTTGTGCGCATTGATCAGCCAAGCAAAAAAGTCAATTACAAGTTTTGGGTCAGAGGTCAAGATAAGGTCACTAGGGGTCAAAACGTGATTTTCACTAAAAACGCATTTGCAATTTAGTGAAATGACCTAGGATCGTCAGAATTGGTCAACATATTCCTTTTGACCGTACGCATGTACAATAGGTAGGTTTTTAAAATCAAAAAATATTTGGGGTCACTAGGGGTCAAAATGTAAATTTTCACTCCATTCACTCAAAATGCTACTTGTCCGAGAGGAAATGACCTATGATTGTCAGAATTAGTCAAAAGGTTCCTCTCATCCATGTTCATATAGGGTCCTTCTCCACTAAAAGTGACATGTCACACGGGGTCACTAGAGGTCATTGAACTTTACAAGTGAAAATCTTAAAACATGCTCCGATTTTGACGGGACTACCTTTTTCTTGTGCGCATTGATCAGCCAAGCAAAAAAGTCAATTACAAGTTTTGGGTCAGATGTCAAGAAAAGGTCACTAGGGGTTCAACTGTATTTATTTACTCCATTTACCACTCGAAGGGGTTAACATGTAACACACCCGACTAATATTCGTGATCTCTGATCACAGGTCATGTCTAGTATGTTTTTGTATTTGGTTGACAAAAACAAGAAATCTTTCTTCTTCTGTCATGGGACCTATAGCTCCGTAACCATTGACCCGATTTTAACCATATTTGGTCATAAGAACCCTTGTGTGCACCACTACTCAGGTTGAAAAGCATAAGGGGTCAAAGGTCACACAAGGGTAACTACGGATCAAAACGTGATTTTCACTTAAAACGCATTTGCAATTTATTGAAATGACCTAGGATCTTGAAAATTGGCCAACATATTCCTTTTGACCGTACGCATATATAATAGTTCGGTTTTTTAAATCGAAAAATGTTTGGGGTTACTAGGGGTCAAAATGTAAATTTTACTCTATTCACTCAAAACCCTACTTGTCCGAGGGAAAATGACTGATGATACTCAGAATTAGTCAAAAGATTCCTTCGATCCATGTACATATAGGGTGCTTCTCCACTAAAAGTGGAATGTCAAACGGGGTCACTAGGGGTCATTGAACTTTACAGAGGGAAAATATAAGGCATGCTCCGATTTTGACCGGGTTTCTTTTATTATGTGGGCATTGATGAGACAAAAACAAAAGTCAATCATACCGTTAAGGTCAAAGGTCAAGAAAAGGTCCCTAGGGGTCAAAATGTACATTTTCACTCTGCGCACTCAAAATACTACTTGTCCGAGACGAAATGACCGATGATTGTCAGAATTTGTCAAAAGATTCCTCTTATCCATGTTCATATAGGGTGCTTCTCCATTAAAAGTGACATGTCAAACGGGGTCACTAGGGGTCATTGAACTATACAGGTGTAAAACTGAAGACATGCTCTGATTTTGACCGGACTACTTTTTTCTTGTGCGCATTGATAAGCCAAGAAAAAAAATCAATAATAAGTTTGGGGTCAAAGGTCAAGTAAAGGTCATTAGGGTTCAAAATGTATTTTTTTAACTACTTCAGGGCTGAAATTTATAAAAACAATTATCAAATATAGTACAACTTAAAGTTATTGCCCTTTGACAACATATAGCAAGGTCAAAGGTCAAAGCCCTCGACTAATATCCGTGATCTAAGATCACAATTATCTCTAGTTCTTTCTCCTGTCATTAGGCCTATAGCTCCGTAACCATTCAGTCGATTTTGACCATATTTGGTCATAAGTACCTTTATGTGCACCACTACTCAGGTTGTAAAGCATAAGGGGTCAAAGGTCACACATGGGTAACTACGGGTCAAAACGTGATTTTCACTTAAAACGCATTTGCAATTTATTGAAATGACCTAGGATCTTGAAAATTGGCCAACAAATTCCTTTTGACCGTACGCATATATAATAGTTCGGTTTTTTAAATCAAGAAATGTTTGGGGTTACTAGGGGTCAAAATGTAAATTTTACTCCATTCACTCAAAACCTTACTTGTACGAGGTAAAATGACTGATGATACTCAGAATTAGTCAAAAGATTCCTTCGATCCATGTACATATAGGGTGCTTCTCCACTAAAAGTGGAATGTCAAACGGGGTCACTAGGGGTCATTGAACTTTACAGTGGGAAAATATAAGACATGCTCCGATTTTGACCGGGTTTCTTTTATTATGTGGGCATTGATGAGACAAGAACAAAATACAATCATACCGTTAAGGTCAAAGGTCAAGAAAAGGTCCCTAGGGGTCAAAATGTACATTTTCACTCCGCGCACTCAAAATACTACTTGTCCGAGACGAAATGACCGATGACTGTCAGAATTTGTGAAAAGATTTCTCTTATCCATGTTCATATAGGGTGCTTCTCCATTAAAAGTGACATTTCAAACGGGGTCACTAGGGGTCATTGAACTATACAGGTGTAAAACTTAAGACATGCTCTGATTTTGACCGGACTACTTTTTTCTTGTGCGCATTGATAAGCCAAGAAAAAAAGTCAATTATAAGTTTGGAGTCAAAGGTCAAGAAAAGGTCATTATGGTTCAAAATGTGTTTTTTTAACTACTTCAGGGCTGAAATTTATAAAAACAATTATCAAATATAGTACAACTTAAGGTTATTGCCCTTTGACAACATATAGCAAGGTCAAAGGTCAGTACAGTGGGAAAATATAACGCATGCTCCGATTTTGACCGGGTTTCTTTTATTTTGTGGGCATTGATGAGACAAGAACAAAAGTCAATCATACCGTTAATATCAAAGGTCAAAAAAAGGTCACTAGGGGTCAAAATGTACATTTTCACTCCTCGCACTCAAAATACTACTTGTCCAAGAGATAATGACCTATGATTGTCAGAATTGGTCAAAAGATTTCTCTTATCCATGTCCATATAGGGTCCTTCTCCACTAAAAGTGACATGTCACACGAGGTCACTAGAGGTCATTGAACTATACAGGTGAAAATCTGGTCAAAAGGAATATGTGGACCAATTTTGACGATCCTAGGTCATTTCACTAAATTGCAAATGCGTTTTAAGTGAAAATCACGTTTTGACCCCTAATGACCCCTGTTTGACATTTGACCCCAAGGTCATCATTGACTTTTTTTCTTTTCTTGTCAATGCGCACAAAATGTTTGAGTTTGAGCAAAATCAGAGCATGTTGAATCACGTTTTGACCCCTAGTGACCTCTGTGTGACCTTTGACCCCTTATGCTTTACAACCTGAGTAGTGGTGCGCATAAGGGTTCTTATGACCAAATATGGTCAAAATCGGGTCAATGGTTACGGAGCTATAGGTCCCATGACAGGAGAAAGAAGAACTAGACATGACCTGTGATCGGAGATCACGAATATTAGTCGGGTGTGTTACATGTTAACCCCTTCGAGTGGTAAATGGAGTAAATAAATACAGTTGAACCCCTAGTGACCTTTTCTTGACCTCTGACCCAAAACTTGTAATTGACTTTTTTGCTTGGCTGATCAATGCGCACAAGAAAAAGGTAGTCCCGTCAAAATCGGAGCATGTTTTAAGATTTTCACCTGTAAAGTTCAATGACCTCTAGTGACCCCGTGTGACATGTCACTTTTAGTGGAGAAGGACCCTATATGAACATGGATAAGAGGAACCTTTTGACTAATTCTGCCAATCCTAGGATCGTCAGAATTGGTCAACATATTCCTTTTGACCGTACGCATGTACAAAAGAACGGTTTTTAAAATTAAAAATCATTTGGGGTCACTAGGGGTCAAAATGTAAATTTTACTCCATTCACTCAAAACCCTACTTGTCCGAGGGAAAATGACTGATGATACTCAGAATTGGTCAAAAGATTCCTTTGATCAATGTTCATATAGGGTCCTTCCACACTAAAAGTGACATGTCAAACGAGGTCACTAGAGGTCATTGAACTTTACAGGGGAAAATATAAGGCATGCTTCGATTTTGACCGGGTTTCTTTTATTTTGTGGACATTGATGAGACAAGAACAAAAGTCAATCATACCGTTAAGATCAAAGGTCAATAAAAGGTCACTAGGGGTCAAAATGTACATTTTTACTCCTCGCACTCAAAATACTACTTGTCCAAGAGATAATGACCTATGATTGTCAGAATTGGTCAAAAGATTCCTCTTATCCATGTCCATATAGGGTCCTTCTACACTAAAAGTGACATGTTACACAAGGTCACTAGAGGTCATTGAACTATACAGGTGAAAATCTTAAGACATGCTCCGATTTTAACAAGACTACTTTTTTCTTGTGCGCATTGATCAGCCAAGCAAAAAAGTTAATTACAAGTTTTGGGTCAGAGGTCAAGAAAAGGTCACTAGGGGTCAAAACGTGATTTTCACTAAAAACGCATTTGCAATTTAGTGAAATGACCTAGGATCGTCAGAATTGGTCAACATATTCCTTTTGACCGTACGCATGTACAATAGTTAGGTTTTTAAAATCAAAAAATATTTGGGGTCACTAGGGGTCAAAATGTAAATTTTCACTCCATTCACTCAAAATGCTACTTGTCCGAGAGGAAATGACCTATGATTGTCAGAATTAGTCAAAAGGTTCCTCTCATCCATGTTCATATAGGGTCCTTCTCCACTAAAAGTGACATGTCACACGGGGTCACTAGAGGTCATTGAACTTTACAGGTGAAAATCTTAAAACATGCTCCGATTTTGACGGGACTACCTTTTTCTTGTGCGCATTGATCAGCCAAGCAAAAAAGTCAATTACAAGTTTTGGGTCAGAGGTCAAGAAAAGGTCACTAGGGGTTCAACTGTATTTATTTACTCCATTTACCACTCGAAGGGGTTAACATGTAACACACCCGACTAATATTCGTGATCTCCGATCACAGGTCATGTCTAGTTATATTAGTCGAGAAACGACTAATATACTGTATTCGTCCTGTTTCTTTCTTCTTCTTTCTTCTTCTTCTTCTTCCGTCATGGGACCTATAGCTCTGTAACCATTGAGCCGATTTTGACCATATTTAGTCATAAGTACCCTTATGTGCACCACTACTCAGGTTGTAAAGCATAAGGGGTCAAAGGTCACACAAGGGTAACTAGGGGTCAAAACTCATTTGCAATTTATTGAAATGACCTAGGATCTTGAGAATTGGCCAACATATTCCTTTTGACCGTACGCATATATAATAGTTCGGTTTTTTAAATCGAAAAATGTTTGGGGTTACTAGGGGTCAAAATGTAAATTTTACTCCATTCACTCAAAACCCTACTTGTCCGAGGGAAAATGACTGATGATACTCAGAATTAGTCAAAAGATTCCTTGGATCTAAGATCACAATTATCTCTAGTTCTTCTTCTTCTTCTTTCTTATATTAGTCGAGAAACGACTAATATACTGTATTCTAGCTGTTTCTTCTTATATTAGTCGAGAAACGACTAATATACTGTATTCTAGCTGTTTCTTCTTCTTATATTAGTCGAGAAACGACTAATATACTGTATTCTAGCTGTTTCTTCTTATATTAGTCGAGAAACGACTAATATACTGTATTCTAGCTGTTTCTTCTTTCTTTCTTTCTTTCTCCTGTCATATGACCTATAGCTCCGTTACCATTTAGCCGATTTTGACCATATTTGGTCATAAGTACCCTTATGTGCACCACTACTTAGGTTGTAAAACATAAGGGGTCAAAGGTCACACAAGGGTAACTAGGGGTCAAAACGTGATTTTCACTTAAAACGCATTTGCAATTAAGTGAAATGACCTAGGATCGTGAGAATCGGCCAACATATTCCTTTTGACCGTACGCATATATAATAGTTAGGTTTTTTAAATCGACAAATTTTTGGGGTCACTAGAGGTCAAAATGTAAATGTTAACTCATTCACTCAAATTGCTACTCGTCCGAGAGCAAATGACTGATGATACTCAGAATTGGTCAAAAGATTCCTTTGGTCCATGTTCATATAGGGTGCTTCTCCACTAAAAGTGACATTTCAAACGGGGTCAATAGGGGTCATTGAACTATACAGGTGTAAAACTGAAGACATGCTCTGATTTTGACCGGACTACTTTTTTCTTGTGCGCATTGATAAGCCAAGAAAAAAAGTCAATTATACATTTTGGGTCAAAGGTCAAGAAAATGTCACTAGGGGTCAAAATGTAATTTTTCACTCCTTTCACTCAAAATACTACTTGTCCGAGAGAAAATGACTGATGATTGTCAGAATTAGTCAAAAGATTCCTCGTATCAATGTTCTTATAGGGTGCTCCTCCACTAAAAGTGACATGTCAAACGGGGTCACTAGGGGTCATTGAACAATACAGGTGTAAAACTGAAGACATGCTCTGATTTAGACCGGACCACTTTTTTCTTGTGCGCATTGATAAGCCAAGAAAAAAAGTAAATCATAAGTTTGGGGTCAAAGGTCAAGAAAAGGTCATTAGGGTTCAAAATGTATTTTTTCAACTACTTCAGGGCTGAAATCTATAAAAACAATTATCAAATATAGTACAATTTAAGATATTGTAAGGTTATTGCCCTTTGACAACATATACCAAGGTCAAAAGTCAAAGCCCTCGACTAATATCCGTGATCTAAGATCACAATTATCTCTAGTTCTTTCTTTCTTTCTCCTGTCATAAGACCTATAGCTCCGTAACCATTGAGCCGATTTTGACTATATTTTGTCATAAGTACCCTTATGTGCACCACTACTCAGGTTGTAAAGCATAAGGGGTCAAAGGTCACACAAAAATAACTAGGGGTCAAAACGTGATTTTCACTTAAAACGCATTTGCAATTTAGTGAAATGACCTATGACCGTCAGAATTGGTCAACATATTCCTTTTGACCGTACGCATATATAATAGTTCGGTTTTTTAAATCGAAAAATGTTTGGGGTTACTAGGGGTCAAAATGTAAATGTTACTCCATTTACTCAAAACCCTACTTGTCCGAGGGAAAATGACTGATGATACTCATAACTAGTCAAAAGATTCCTTGGATCCATGTACATATAGGGTGCTTCTCCACTAAAAGTGAAATGTCAAACGGGGTCACTCGGGGTCATTGAACTTTACAGGGGGAAAATATAAGGCATGCTCCGATTTTGACGGGGTTTCTTTTATTATGTGGGCATTGATGAGACAAGAACAAAAGTCAATCATACTGTTAAGGTCAAAGGTCAAGAAAAGGTCCCTAGGGGTCAAAATGTACATTTTCACTCCGCGCACTCAAAATACTACTTGTCCGAGACGAAATGACCGATGATTGTCAGAATTTGTCAAAAGATTCCTCTTATCCATGTTCAAATAGGGTGCTTCTCCATTAAAAGTGACATGTCAAACGGGGTCACTAGGGGTCATTGAACTATACAGGTGTAAAACTGAAGACATGCTCTGATTTTGACCGGACTACTTTTTTCTTGTGCGCATTGATAAGCCAAGAAAAAAAGTCAATTATAAGTTTGGGGTCAAAGGTCAAGAAAAGGTCATTAGGGTTCAAAATGTATTTTTTTAACTACTTCAGGGCTGAAATTTATAAAAACAATTATCAAATATAGTACAACTTAAGGTTATTGCCCTTTGACAACATATAGCAAGGTCAAAGGTCAAAGCCCTCGACTAATATCCGTGATCTAAGATCACAATTATCTCTAGTTATATTAGTCGAGAAACGACTAATATACTGTATTTGTCCTGTTTCTTTCTTTCTTCTTCTTCGTCTTCTTTCTTTTTCTGTCATGGGACCTATAGCTCCGTAACCGTTGAGCCGATTTTGACCATATTTGGTCATAAGAACCCTTATGTGCACCACTACTCAGGTTGAAAAGCATAAGGGGTCAAAGGTCACACAGGGGTCACTAGGGGTCAAAACGTGATTTTTACTAAAAACGCATTTGCAATTTAGTGAAATGACCTATGATCGTCAAAATCGGTCCACATATTCCTTTTGACCGTACGCATGTACAAAAGAACGGTTTTTAAAATTAAAAATCATTTGGGGTCACTAGGGGTCAAAATGAAAATTTTACTCCATTCACTCAAAACCCTACTTGTCCGAGGGAAAATGACTGATGAAACTCAGAATTGGTCAAAAGATTCCTTTGATCAATGTTCATATAGGGTCCTTCCACACTAAAAGTGACATGTCAAACGAGGTCACTAGAGGTCATTGAACTTTACAGGGGAAAAATATAAGGCATGCTTCGATTTTGACCGGGTTTCTTTTATTTTGTGGGCATTGATAAGACAAGAACAAAAGTCAATCATACCGTTAAGATCAAAGGTCAATAAAAGGTCACTAGGGGTCAAAATGTACATTTTTACTCCTCGCACTCAAAATACTACTTGTCCAAGAGATAATGACCTATGATTGTCAGAATTGGTCAAAAGATTCCTCTTATCCATGTCCATATAGGGTCCTTCTCCACTAAAAGTGACATGTTACACGAGGTCACTAGAGGTCATTGAACTATACAGGTGAAAATATTAAGACATGCTCCGATTTTGACGGGACTACTTTTTTCTTATGCGCATTGATCAGCCAAGCAAAAAAGTTAATTACAAGTTTTGGGTCAGAGGTCAAAAAAAGGTCACTAGGGGTCAAAACGTGATTTTCACTAAAAACTCATTTGCAATTTAGTGAAATGACCTAGGATCGTCAGAATTGGTCAACATATTCCTTTTGACCGTACGCATGTACAATAGTTCGGTTTTTAAAATCAAAAAATATTTGGGGTCACTAGGGGTCAAAATGTAAATTTTCACTCCATTCACTCAAAATGCTACTTGTCCGAGAGGAAATGACCTATGATTGTCAGAATTAGTCAAAAGGTTCCTCTCATCCATGTTCATATAGGGTCCTTCTCCACTAAAAGTGACATGTCACACGGGGTCACTAGAGGTCATTGAACTTTACAGGTGAAAATCTTAAAACATGCTCCGATTTTGACGGGACTACCTTTTTCTTGTGCGCATTGATCAGCCAAGCAAAAAAGTCAATTACAAGTTTTGGGTCAGAGGTCAAGAAAAGGTCACTAGGGGTTCAACTGTATTTATTTACTCCATTTACCACTCGA
This sequence comes from Ophiura sarsii, assembly GCA_035610835.1. Classification (NCBI taxonomy): domain Eukaryota; kingdom Metazoa; phylum Echinodermata; class Ophiuroidea; order Amphilepidida; family Ophiuridae; genus Ophiura; species Ophiura sarsii. The sequence goes on from CM069454.1 coordinate 60,169,473, forward strand.
AGGGGTTAACATGTAACACACCCGACTAATATTCGTGATCTCCGATCACAGGTCATGTCTAGTTATATTAGTCGAGAAACGACTAATATACTGTATTCGTCCTGTTTCTTTCTTCGTCTTCTTCTTTTTCTGTCATGGGACCTATAGCTCCGTAACCGTTGAGCCGATTTTGACCATATTTGGTCATAAGAACCCTTATGTGCACCACTACTCAGGTTGAAAAGCATAAGGGGTCAAAGGTCACACAGGGGTCACTAGGGGTCAAAACGTGATTTTTACTAAAAACGCATTTGCAATTTAGTGAAATAACCTATGATCGTCAAAATTGGTCCACATATTCCTTTTGACCGTACGCATGTACAAAAGAACGGTTTTTAAAATTAAAAATCATTTGGGGTCACTAGGGGTCAAAATGTAAATTTTACTCCATTCACTCAAAACCCTACTTGTCCGAGGGAAAATGACTGATGAAACTCAGAATTGGTCAAAAGATTCCTTTGATCAATGTTCATATAGGGTCCTTCCACACTAAAAGTGACATGTCAAACGAGGTTACTAGAGGTCATTGAACTTTACAGGGGGGAAAATATAAGGCATGCTTCGATTTTGACCGGGTTTCTTTTATTTTGTGGGCATTGATGAGACAAGAACAAAAGTCAATCATACCGTTAAGATCAAAGGTCAATAAAAGGTCACTATGGGTCAAAATGTACATTTTTACTCCTCGCACTCAAAATACTACTTGTCCAAGAGATAATGACCTATGATTGTCAGAATTGGTCAAAAGATTCCTCTTATCCATGTCCATATAGGGTCCTTCTCCACTAAAAGTGACATGTTACACGAGGTCACTAGAGGTCATTGAACTATACAGGTGAAAATCTTAAGACATGCTCCGATTTTAACAAGACTACTTTTTTCTTGTGCGCATTGATCAGCCAAGCAAAAAAGTCAATTACAAGTTTTGGGTCAGAGGTCAAGAAAAGGTCACTAGGGGTCAAAACGTGATTTTCACTAAAAACGCATTTGCAATTTAGTGAAATGACCTAGGATCGTCAGAATTGGTCAACATATTCCTTTTGACCGTACGCATGTACAATAGTTTGGTTTTTAAAATCAAAAAATATTTGGGGTCACTAGGGGTCAAAATGTAAATTTTCACTCCATTCACTCAAAATGCTACTTGTCCGAGAGGAAATGACCTATGATTGTCAGAATTAGTCAAAAGGTTCCTCTCATCCATGTTCATATAGGGTCCTTCTCCACTAAAAGTGACATGTCACACGGGGTCACTAGAAGTCATTGAACTTTACAGGTGAAAATCTTAAAACATGCTCCGATTTTGACGGGACTACCTTTTTCTTGTGCGCATTGATCAGGCAAGCAAAAAAGTCAATTACAAGTTTTGGGTCAGAGGTAAAAAAAAGGTCACTAGGGGTTCAACTGTATTTATTTACTCCATTTACCACTCGAAGGGGTTAACATGTAACACACCCGACTAATATTCGTGATCTCCGATCACAGGTCATGTCTAGTATGTTTTTGTATTTGTACGACAAAAACAAGAAATCTTTCTTTCTTCTGTCATGGGACCTATAGCTCCGTAACCATTGACCCGATTTTGACCATATTTGGTCATAAGAACCCTTATGTGCACCACTACTTAGGTTGTAAAGCATAAGGGGTCAAAGGTCACACAGGGGTCACTAGGGGTCAAAACGTGATTTTCACTTAAAACGCATTTCCAATTTAGTGAAATGACCTAGGATCGTCAAAATTGGTCCACATATTCCTTTTGACCGTACGCATGTACAAAAGAACGGTTTTTAAAATTAAAAATCATTTGGGGTCACTAGGGGTCAAAATGTAAATTTTACTCCATTCACTCAAAACCCTACTTGTCCGAGGGAAAACGACTGATGATACTCAGAATTGGTCAAAAGATTCCTTTGATCAATGTTCATATAGGGTCCTTCCACACTAAAAGTGACATGTCAAACGAGGTCACTAGAGGTCATTGAACTTTACAGAGGAAAAATATAAGACATGCTTCGATTTTGACCGGGTTTCTTTTATTTTGTGGGCATTGATAAGACAAGAACAAAAGTCAATCATACCGTTAAGATCAAAGGTCAATAAAAGGTCACTAGGGGTCAAAATGTACATTTTTACTCCTCGCACTCAAAATACTACTTGTCCAAGAGATAATGACCTATGATTGTCAGAATTGGTCAAAAGATTCCTCTTATCCATGTCCATATAGGGTCCTTCTCCACTAAAAGTGACATGTTACACGAGGTCACTAGAGGTCATTGAACTATACAAGTGAAAATCTTAAGACATGCTCCGATTTTAACAAGACTACTTTGTTGTTGTGCGCATTGATCAGCCAAGCAAAAAAGTCAATTACAAGTTTTGGGTCAGAGGTCAAGAAAAGGTCACTAGGGGTCAAAACGTGATTTTCACTAAAAACGCATTTGCAATTTAGTGAAATGACCTAGGATCGTCAGAATTGGTCAACATATTCCTTTTGACCGTACGCATGTACAATAGTTCGGTTTTTAAAATCAAAAAATATTTGGGGTCACTAGGGGTCAAAATGTAAATTTTCACTCCATTCACTCAAAATGCTACTTGTCCGAGAGGAAATGACCTATGATTGTCAGAATTAGTCAAAAGGTTCCTCTCATCCATGTTCATATAGGGTCCTTCTCCACTAAAAGTGACATGTCACACGGGGTCACTAGAGGTCATTGAACTTTACAAGTGAAAATCTTAAAACATGCTCCGATTTTGACGGGACTACCTTTTTCTTGTGCGCATTGATCAGCCAAGCAAAAAAGTCAATTACAAGTTTTGGGTCAGAGGTCAAGAAAAGGTCACTAGGGGTTCAACTGTATTTATTTACTCCATTTACCACTCGAAGGGGTTAACATGTAACACACCCGACTAATATTCGTGATCTCCGATCACAGGTCATGTCTAGTTCTTCTTTCTCCTGTCATGGGACCTATAGCTCCGTAACCATTGACCCGATTTTGACCATATTTAGTCATAAGAACCCTTGTATGCACCACTACTCAGGTTGTAAAGCATAATGGGTCAAAGGTCACACAGGGGTCACTAGGGGTCAAAACGTGATTTTCACCTTAAAACGCATTTGCAATTTAGTGAAATGACCTAGGATCGTCAAAATTGGTCCACATATTCCTTTTGACCGTACGCATGTACAAAAGAACGGTTTTTAAAATTAAAAATCATTTGGGGTCACTAGGGGTCAAAATGTAAATTTTACTCCATTCACTCAAAACCCTACTTGTCCGAGGGAAAATGACTGATGATACTCAGAATTGGTCAAAAGATTCCTTTGATCAATGTTCATATAGGGTCCTTCCACACTAAAAGTGACATGTCAAACGAGGTCACTAGAGGTCATTGAACTTTACAGAGGAAAAATATAAGGCATGCTTCGATTTTGACCGGGTTTCTTTTATTTTGTGGGCATTGATAACACAAGAACAAAAGTCAATCATACCGTTAAGATCAAAGGTCAATAAAAGGTCACTAGGGGTCAAAATGTACATTTTTACTCCTCGCACTCAAAATACTACTTGTCCAAGAGATAATGACCTATGATTGTCAGAATTGGTCAAAAGATTTCTCTTATCCATGTCCATATAGGGTCCTTCTCCACAAAAAGTGACATGTCACACGAGGTCACACGAGGTCATTGAACTATACAGGTGAAAATCTTAAGACATGCTCCGATTTTGACAAGACTACTTTTTTCTTGTGCGCATTGATCAGCCAAGCAAAAAAAGTCAATTACAAGTTTTGGGTCAGAGGTCAAGAAAAGGTCACTAGGGGTTCAACTGTATTTATTTACTCCATTTACCACTCGAAGGGGTTAACATGTAACACACCCGACTAATATTCGTGATCTCCGATCACAGGTCATGTCTAGTTCTTTCTTTATATTAGTCGAGAAACGACTAATATACTGTATTCTAGCTGTTTCTTTCTTCTTATATTAGTCGAGAAACGACTAATTATATTAGTCGAGAAACGACTAATATACTGTATTCTAGCTGTTTATATTAGTCGAGCAACGACTAATATACTGTATTCTAGCTGTTTCTTCTTCTTCTTTCTTTCTCCTGTCATTAGGCCTATAGCTCCGTAACCATTGAGCCGAATTTGACCATATTAGGTCATAAGTACCCTTATGTGCACCACTACTCAGGTTGTAAAGCATAAGGGGTCAAAGGTCACACAAGGGTAACTACGGGTCAAAACGTGATTTTCACTTAAAACGCATTTGCAATTTATTGAAATGACCTAGGATCTTGAAAATTGGCCAACATATTCCTTTTGACCGTACGCATATATAATAGTTCGGTTTTTTAAATCGAAAAATGTTTGGGGTTACTAGGGGTCAAAATGTAAATTTTACTCCATTCACTCAAAACCCTACTTGTCCGAGGGAAAATAACTGATGATACTCAGAAATAGTCAAAAGATTTCTTCGATCTATGTACATATAGGGTGCTTCTCCACTAAAAGTGGAATGTCAAACGGGGTCACTAGGGGTCATTGAACTTTACAGGGGGAAAATAAAAGGCATGCTCTGATTTTGACCGGGTTTCTTTTATTATGTGGGCATTGATGAGACAAGAACAAAAGTCAATCATACCGTTAAGGTCAAAGGTCAAGAAAAGGTCCCTAGGGGTCAAAATGTACATTTTCACTCTGCGCACTCAAAATACTACTTGTCCGAGACGAAATGACCGATGATTGTCAGAAATTGTCAAAAGATTCCTCTTATCCATGTTCATATAGGGTGCTTCTCCATTAAAAGTGACATGTCAAACGGGGTCACTAGGGGTCATTGAACTATACAGGTGTAAAACTGAAGACATGCTCTGATTTTGACCGGACTACTTTTTTCTTGTGCGCATTGATAAGCCAAGAAAAAAAGTCAATAATAAGTTTGGGGTCAAAGGTCAAGAAAAGGTCATTAGGGTTCAAAATGTATTTTTTTAACTACTTTAGGGCTGAAATTTATAAAAACAATTATCAAATATAGTACAACTTAAGGTTATTGCCCTTTGACAACATATAGCAAGGTCAAAGGTCAAAGCCCTCGACTAATATCCGTGATCTAAGATCACAATTATCTCTAGTTCTTTCTTCTTTCTTTCTTTCTTTCTTACGTCATGGGACCTATAGCTCCGTAACCATTGAGCCGATTTTGACCATATTTGGTCATAAGTACCCTTATGTGCACCACTACTCAGGTTGTAAAGCATAAGGGGTCAAAGGTCACACAAGGGTAACTACGGGTCAAAACGTGATTTTCACTTAAAACGCATTTGCAATTTATTGAAATGACCTAGGATCTTGAAAATTGGCCAACATATTCCTTTTGACCGTACGCATATATAATAGTTAGGTTTTTTAAATCGAAAAATGTTTGGGGTTACTAGGGGTCAAAATGTAAATTTTACTCCATTCACTCAAAACCCTACTTGTCCGAGGGAAAATAACTGATGATACTCAGAAATAGTCAAAAGATTTCTTCGATCTATGTACATATAGGGTGCTTCTCCACTAAAAGTGGAATGTCAAACGGGGTCACTAGGGGTCATTGAACTTTACAGGGGGAAAATAAAAGGCATGCTCTGATTTTGACCGGGTTTCTTTTATTATGTGGGCATTGATGAGACAAGAACAAAAGTTAATCATACCGTTAAGGTCAAAGGTCAAGAAAAGGTCCCTAGGGGTCAAAATGTACATTTTCACTCTGCGCACTCAAAATACTACTTGTCCGAGACGAAATGACCGATGATTGTCAGAAATTGTCAAAAGATTCCTCTTATCCATGTTCATATAGGGTGCTTCTCCATTAAAAGTGACATGTCAAACGGGGTCACTAGGGGTCATTGAACTATACAGGTGTAAAACTGAAGACATGCTCTGATTTTGACCGGACTACTTTTTTCTTGTGCGCATTGATAAGCCAAGAAAAAAAGTCAATAATAAGTTTGGGGTCAAAGGTCAAGAAAAGGTCATTAGGGTTCAAAATGTATTTTTTTAACTACTTTAGGGCTGAAATTTATAAAAACAATTATCAAATATAGTACAACTTAAGGTTATTGCCCTTTGACAACATATAGCAAGGTCAAAGGTCAAAGCCCTCGACTAATATCCGTGATCTAAGATCACAATTATCTCTAGTTCTTTCTTCTTTCTTTCTTTCTTTCTTACGTCATGGGACCTATAGCTCCGTAACCATTGAGCCGATTTTGACCATATTTGGTCATAAGTACCCTTATGTGCACCACTACTCAGGTTGTAAAGCATAAGGGGTCAAAGGTCACACAAGGGTAACTAGGGGTCAAAACGTGATTTTCACTTAAAACGCATTTGCAATTTATTGAAATGACCTAGGATCTTGAGAATTGGCCAACATATTCCTTTTGACCGTACGCATATATAATAGTTCGGTTTTTTAAATCGAAACATGTTTGGGGTAACTAGGGGTCAAAATGTAAATTTTACTCCATTCACTCAAAACCCTACTTGTCCGAGGGAAAATGACTGATGATACTCAGAATTAGTCAAAAGATTTCTTGGATCCATGTACATATAGGGTGCTTCTCCACTAAAAGTGAAATGTCAAACGGGGTCACTAGGGGGCATTGAACTTTACAGAGGGAAAATATAAGGCATGCTCCGATTTTAACCGGGTTTCTTTTATGTGGGCATTGATGAGACAAGAACAAAAGTCAATCATACCGTTAAGGTCAGAGGTCAAAAAAATGTCACTAGGGGTCAAAATGTACATTTTCACTCCGCGCACTCAAAATACTACTTGTCCGAGACGAAATGACCGATGATTGTCAGAATTTGTCAAAAGATTCCTCTTATCCATGTTCATATAGGGTGCTTCTCCATTAAAAGTGACATGTCAAACGGGGTCACTAGGGGTCATTGAACTATACAGGTGTAAAACTGAAGACATGCTCTGATTTTGACTGGACTACTTTTATCTTGTGCGCATTGATAAGCCAAGAAAAAAAGTCAATTATAGGTTTGGGGTCAAAGGTCAAGAAAAGGTCATTAGGGTTCAAAATGTATTTTTTTAACTACTTCAGGGCTGAAATGTATAAAAACAATTATCAAATATAGTACAACTTAAGGTTATTGCCCTTTGACAACATATAGCAAGGTCAAAGGTCAAAGCCCTCGACTAATATCCGTGATCTAAGATCACAATTATCTCTAGTTCTTTATATTAGTCGAGAAACGACTAATATACTGTATTCGTCCTGTTTCTTTCTTCTTCGTCTTCTTTCTTCTTCTGTCATGGGACCTATAGCTCCGTAACCATTGACCCGATTTTGACCATATTTGGTCAAAAGAACCCTTATGTGCACCACTACTCAGGTTGTAAAGCATAAGGGGTCAAAGGTCACACAGGGGTCACTAGGGGTCAAAACGTGATTTTCACTTAAAACGCATTTCCAATTTAGTGAAATGACCTAGGATCGTCAAAATTGGTCCACATATTCCTTTTGACCGTACGCATGTACAAAAGAAAGGTTTTTAAAATTAAAAATCATTTGGGGTCACTAGGGGTCAAAATGTAAATTTTACTCCATTCACTCAAAACCCTACTTGTCCGAGGGAAAATGACTGATGATACTCAGAATTAGTCAAAAGATTCCTTGGATCAATGTTCATATAGGGTCCTTCCACACTAAAAGTGACATATCAAACGGGGTCACTAGGGGTCATTGAACTTTACAGTGGGAAAATATAACGCATGCTCCGATTTTGACCGGATTTCTTTTATTTTGTGGGCATTGATGAGGCAAGAACAAAAGTCAATCATATTGTTAATATCAAAGGTCAAGAAAAGGTCACTAGGGGTCAAAATGTACATTTTCACTCCTCGCACTCAAAATACTACTTGTCCAAGAGATAATGACCTATGATTGTCAGAATTAGTCAAAAGATTCCTCTTATCCATGTCCATATAGGGTCCTTCTCCACTAAAAGTGACATGTCACACGAGGTCACTAGAGGTCATTGAACTATACAGGTGAAAATCTTAAGACATGCTCCGATTTTAACGGGACTACTTTTTTCTTGTGCGCATTAATCAGCCAAGCAAAAAAGTCAATTACAAGTTTTGGGTCAGAGGTCAAAAAAAGGTCACTAGAGGTCAAAACGTGATTTTCACTAAAAACGCATTTGCAATTTAGTGAAATGACCTAGGATCGTCAGAATTGGTCAACATATTCCTTTTGACCGTACGCATGTACAATAGTTCGGTTTTTAAAATCAAAAAATATTTGGGGTCACTAGGGGTCAAAATGTAAATTTTCACTCCATTCACTCAAAATGCTACTTGTCCGAGAGGAAATGACCTATGATTGTCAGAATTAGTCAAAAGGTTCCTCTCATCCATGTTCATATAGGGTCCTTCTCCACTAAAAGTGACATGTCACACGGGGTCACTAGAGGTCATTGAACTTTACAAGTGAAAATCTTAAAACATGCTCCGATTTTGACGGGACTACCTTTTCCTTGTGCGCATTGATCAGACAAGCAAAAAAGTCAATTACAAGTTTTGGGTCAGAGGTCAAGAAAAGGTCACTAGGGGTTCAACTGTATTTATTTACTCCATTTACCACTCGAAGGGGTTAACATGTAACACACCCGACTAATATTCGTGATCTCCGATCACAGGTCATTATATTAGTCGAGAAACGACTAATATACTGTATTCGTCCTGTTTCTTCTTCTTCTTTCTCCTGTCATGGGACCTATAGCTCCGTAACCATTGACCCGATTTTGACCATATTTGGTCATAAGAACCCTTATGTGCACCACTACTCAGGTTGTAAAGCATAAGGGGTCAAAGGTCACACAGGGGTCACTAGGGGTCATTGAACTTTACAAGGGGAAAATATAACGCATGCTTCGATTTTGACCGGGTTTCTTTTATTGTGTGGGCATTGATGAGACAAGAACAAAAGTCAATCATATCGTTAAGATCAAAGGTCAAGAAAAGGTCACTAGGGGTCAAAATGTACATTTTCACTCCTCGCACTCAAAATACTACTTGTCCAAGAGATAATGACCTATAATTGTCAGAATTGGTCAAAAGATTCCTCTGATCAATGTTCATATAGGGTCCTTCCACATTAAAAGTGACATGTCAAACGAATTCACTAGAGGTCATTGAACTTTACAGGGGAAAAATATAAGGCATGCTTCGATTTTGACCGGGTTTCTTTTATTTTGTGGGCATTGATAAGACAAGAACAAAAGTCAATCATACCGTCAAGATCAAAGGTCAATAAAAGGTCACTAGGGGTCAAAATGTACATTTTTACTCCTCGCACTCAAAATACTACTTGTCCAAGAGATAATGACCTATGATTGTCAGAATTGGTCAAAAGATTCCTCTTATCCATGTCCATATAGGGTCCTTCTCCACAAAAAGTGACATGTCACACGAGGTCACTAGAGGTCATTGAACTATACAGGTGAAAATCTTAAGACATGCTCCGATTTTGACAAGACTACTTTTTTCTTGTGCGCATTGATCAGCCAAGCAAAAAAGTCAATTACAAGTTTTGGGTCAGAGGTCAAAAAAGGTCACTAGGGGTCAAAACGTGATTTTCACTAAAAACGCATTTGCAATTTAGTGAAATGACCTAGGATCGTCAGAATTGGTCAACATATTCCTTTTGACCGTACGCATGTACAATAGTTCGGTTTTTAAAATCAAAAAATATTTGGGGTCACTAGGGGTCAAAATGTAAATTTTCACTCCATTCACTCAAAATGCTACTTGTCCGAGAGGAAATGACCTATGATTGTCAGAATTAGTCAAAAGGTTCCTCTCATCCATGTTCATATAGGGTCCTTCTCCACTAAAAGTGACATGTCACACGGGGTCACTAGAGGTCATTGAACTTTACAAGTGAAAATCTTAAAACATAATCCGATTTTGACGGGACTACCTTTTTCTTGTGCGCATTGATCAGCCAAGCAAAAAAGTCAATTACAAGTTTTGGGTCAGAGGTCAAGAAAAGGTCACTAGGGGTTCAACTGTATTTATTTACTCCATTTACCACTCGAAGGGGTTAACATGTAACACACCCGACTAATATTCGTGATCTCCGATCACAGGTCATGTCTAGTTATATTAGTCGAGAAACGACTAATATACTGTATTCGTCCTGTTTCTTCTTCTTATATTAGTCGAGAAACGACTAATATACTGTATTTGTCCTGTTTCTTTCTTCTTCTTCTTTCTTCTTCTGTCATGGGACCTATAGCTCCGTAACCATTGACCCGATTTTGACCATATTTGGTCATAAGAACCCTTGTGTGCACCACTACTCAGTTTGAAAAGCATAAGGGGTCAAAGGTCACATAGGGGTCACTAGGGGTCAAAACGTGATTTTCACTTAAAACGCATTTACAATTTAGTGAAATGACCTATGATCGTCAGAATTGGTCAACATATTCCTTTTGGTCGTACGCATGTACAAAAGAACGGTTTTTAAAATCAAAAAATATTTGGGGTCACTAGGGGTCAAAATGTAAATTTTACTCCATTCACTCAAAACCCTACTGGTCCGAGGGAAAATGACTGATGATACTCAGAATTGGTCAAAAGATGTCTTGGATCAATGTTCATATAGGGTCCTTCCACACTAAAAGTGACATATCAAACGGGGTCACTAGGGGTCATTGAACTTTACAGTGGGAAAATATAACGCATGCTCCGATTTTGACCGGGTTTCTTTTATTTTGTGGGCATTGATAAGACAAGAACAAAAGTCAATCATATTGTTAATATCAAAGGTCAAGAAAAGGTCACTAGGGGTCAAAATGTACATTTTCACTCCTCGCACTCAAAATACTACTTGTCCAAGAGATAATGACCTATGATTGTCAGAATTAGTCAAAAGATTCCTCTTATCCATGTCCATATAGGGTCCTTCTCCACTAAAAGTGACATGTCACACGAGGTCACTAGAGGTCATTGAACTATACAGGTGAAAATCTTAAGACATGCTCCGATTTTAACAAGACTACTTTTTTCTTGTGCGCATTGATCAGCCAAGCAAAAAAGTCAATTACAAGTTTTGGGTCAGAGGTCAAGAAAAGGTCACTAGGGGTCAAAACGTGATTTTCACTAAAAACGCATTTGCAATTTAGTGAAATGACCTAGGATCGTCAGAATTGGTCAACATATTCCTTTTGACCGTACGCATGTACAATAGTTCGGTTTTTAAAATCAAAAAATATTTGGGGTCACTAGGGGTCAAAATGTAAATTTTCACTCCATTCACTCAAAATGCTACTTGTCCGAGAGGAAATGACCTATGATTGTCAGAATTAGTCAAAAGGTTCCTCTCATCCATGTTCATATAGGGTCCTTCTCCACTAAAAGTGACATGTCACACGGGGTCACTAGAGGTCATTGAACTTTACAAGTGCAAATCTTAAAACATGCTCCGATTTTGACGGGACTACCTTTTTCTTGTGCGCATTGATCAGCCAAGCAAAAAAGTCAATTACAAGTTTTGGGTCAGAGGTCAAGAAAAGGTCACTAGGGGTTTAACTGTATTTATTTACTCCATTTACCACTCGAAGGGGTTAACATGTAACACATCCGACTAATATTCGTGATCTCCGATCACAGGTCATGTCTAGTTCTTTCTTCTTTCTTCTCCTGTCATGGGACCTATAGCTCCGTAACCATTGACCCGATTTTGACCATATTTGGTCATAAGAACCCTTATGTGCACCACTACTCAGGTTGTAAAGCATAAGGGGTCAAAGGTCACACAGGAGTCACTAGGGGTCAAAACGTGATTTTTACTAAAAACTCATTTGCAATTTAGTGAAATGACCTAGGATCGTCAAAATTGGTCCACATATTCCTTTTGACCGTACGCATGTACAAAAGAACGGTTTTTAAAATTAAAAATCATTTGGGGTCACTAGGGGTCAAAATGTAAATTTTACTCCATTCACTCAAAACCCTACTTGTCCGAGGGAAAATGACTGATGATACTCAGAATTGGTCAAAAGATTTCTTTGATCAATGTTCATATAGGGTCCTTCCACACTAAAAGTGACATGTCAAACGAGGTCACTAAAGGTCATTGAACTTTACAGGGGAAAAATATAAGGCATGCTTTGATTTTGACCGGGTTTCTTTTATTTTGTGGGCATTGATAAGACAAGAACAAAAGTCAATCATATTGTTAAGATCAAAGGTCAATAAAAGGTCACTAGGGGTCAAAATGTACATTTTTACTCCTCGCACTCAAAATACTACTTGTCCAAGAGATAATGACCTATGATTGTCAGAATTGGTCAAAAGATTCCTCTTATCCATGTCCATATAGGGTCCTTCTCCACTAAAAGTGACATGTTACACGAGGTCACTAGAGGTCATTGAACTATACAGGTGAAAATCTTAAGACATGCTCTGATTTTAACAAGACTACTTTTTTCTTGTGCGCATTGATCAGCCAAGCAAAAAAGTCAATTACAAGTTTTGGGTCAGAGGTCAAGAAAAGGTCACTAGTGGTCAAAACGTGATTTTCACTAAAAACGCATTTGCAATTTAGTGAAATGACCTAGGATCGTCAGAATTGGTCAACATATTCCTTTTGACCGTACGCATGTACAATAGTTCGGTTTTTAAAATCAAAAAATATTTGGGGTCACTAGGGGTCAAAATGTAAATTTTCACTCCATTCACTCAAAATGCTACTTGTCCGAGAGGAAATGACCTATGATTGTCAGAATTAGTCAAAAGGTTCCTCTCATCCATGTTCATATAGGGTCCTTCTCCACTAAAAGTGACATGTCACACGGGGTCACTAGAGGTCATTGAACTTTACAAGTGAAAATCTTAAAACATGCTCCGATTTTGACGGGACTACCTTTTTCTTGTGCGCATTGATCAGCCAAGCAAAAAAGTCAATTACAAGTTTTGGGTCAGAGGTCAAGAAAAGGTCACTAGGGGTTCAACTGTATTTATTTACTCCATTTACCACTCGAAGGGGTTAACATGTAACACACCCGACTAATATTCGTGATCTCCGATCACAGGTCATGTCTAGTTATATTAGTCGAGAAACGACTAATATACTGTATTCGTCCTGTTTCTTCTTCTTCTTCTCCTGTCATGGGACCTATAGCTCCGTAACCATTGACCCGATTTTGACCATATTTGGTCATAAGAACCCTTTTATGCACCACTACTCAGGTTGTAAAGCATATTGGGTCAAAGGTCACACAGGGGTCACTAGGGGTCAAAACGTGATTCAACATGCTCCGATTTTGCTCAAACTTTGACACTTTGTGCGCATTGACAAGAAAAGAAAAAAAGTCAAACATGACCTTGGGGTCATATGTCAAACAGGGGTCATTAGGGGTCAAAACGTGATTTTCACTAAAAACGCATTTGCAATTTAGTGAAATGACCTAGGATCGTCAAAATTGGTCCACATATTCCTTTTGACCGTACGCATGTACAAAAGAACGGTTTTTAAAATTAAAAATCATTTGGGGTCACTAGGGGTCAAAATGTAAATTTTACTCCATTCACTCAAAACCCTACTTGTCCGAGGGAAAATGACTGATGATACTCAGAATTGATCAAAAGATTCCGTGGATCAATGTTCATATAGGGTCCTTCCACACTAAAAGTGACATGTCAAACAGGGTCACTAGGGGTCATTGAACTTTACAGGGGGAAAATATAACGCATGCTCCGATTTTGACCGGGTTTCTTTTATTTTGTGGGCATTGATGAGACAAGAACAAAAGTCGATCATATTGTTAAGATCAAAGGTCAAGAAAAGGTCACTAGGGGTCAAAATGTACATTTTCACTCCTCGCACTCAAACTACTACTTGTCCAAGAGATAATGACCTATAATTGTCAGAATTGGTCAAAAGATTCCTCTTATCCATGTCCATATAGGGTCCTTCTCCACTAAAAGTGACATGTCACACGAGGTCACTAGAGGTCATTGAACTATACAGGTGAAAATCGTAAGACATGCTCTGATTTTGACGAGACTACTTTTTTCTTGTGCGCATTGATCAGCCAAGCAAAAAAGTCAATTACAAGTTTTGGGTCAGAGGTCAAAAAAAGGTCACTAGGGGTCAAAACGTGATTTTCACCTTAAAACGCATTTGCAATTTAGTGAAATGACCTAGGATCGTCAAAATTGGTCCACATATTCCTTTTGACCGTACGCATGTACAAAAGAAAGGTTTTTAAAATTAAAAATCATTTGGGGTCACTAGGGGTCAAAATGTAAATTTTACTCCATTCACTCAAAACCCTACTTGTCCGAGGTGAAATGACTGATGATATTCAGAATTTGTCAAAAGATTCCTTTGATCAATGTTCATATAGGGTCCTTCCACACTAAAAGTGACATGTCAAACGAGGTCACTAGAGGTCATTGAACTTTACAGGGGAAAAATATAAGGCATGCTTCGATTTTGACCGGGTTTCTTTTATTTTGTGGGCATTGATAAGACAAGAACAAAAGTCAATCATACCGTTAAGATCAAAGGTCAATAAAAGGTCACTAGGGGTCAAAATGTACATTTTTACTCCTCGCACTCAAAATACTACTTGTCCAAGAGATAATGACCTATGATTGTCAGAATTGGTCAAAAGATTCCTCTTATCCATGTCCATATAGGGTCCTTCTCTACTAAAAGTGACATGTTACACGAGGTCACTAGAGGTCATTGAACTATACAGGTGAAAATCTTAAGACATGCTCTGATTTTAACAAGACTACTTTTTTCTTGTGCGCATTGATCAGCCAAGCAAAAAAGTCAATTACAAGTTTTGGGTCAGAGGTCAAAAAAAGGTCACTAGGGGTCAAAACGTGATTTTCACTAAAAACGCATTTGCAATTTAGTGAAATGACCTAGGATCGTCAGAATTGGTCAACATATTCCTTTTGACCGTACGCATGTACAATAGTTCGGTTTTTAAAATCAAAAAATATTTGGGGTCACTAGGGGTCAAAATGTAAATTTTCACTCCATTCACTCAAAATGCTACTTGTCCGAGAGGAAATGACCTATGATTGTCAGAATTAGTCAAAAGGTTCCTCTCATCCATGTTCATATAGGGTCCTTCTCCACTAAAAGTGACATGTCACACGGGATCACTAGAGGTCATTGAACTTTACAAGTGAAAATCTTAAAACATGCTCCGATTTTGACGGGACTACCTTTTTCTTGTGCGCATTGATCAGCCAAGCAAAAAAGTCAATTACAAGTTTTGGGTCAGAGGTCAAGAAAAGGTCACTAGGGGTTCAACTGTATTTATTTACTCCATTTACCACTCGAAGGGGTTAACATGTAACACACCCGACTAATATTCGTGATCTCCGATCACAGGTCATGTCTAGTATGTTTTTGTATTTGGTTGACAAAAACAAGAAATCTTTTTTTCTTCTGTCATGAGACCTATAGCTCCGTAACCATTGAGCCGATTTTGACCATATTTGGTCATAAGAACCCTTATGTGCACCACTACTCAGGTTGAAAAGTATAAGGGGTCAAAGGTCACACAGGGGTCACTAGGGGTCAAAACGTGATTTTTACTAAAAACGCATTTGCAATTTAGTGAAATGACCTATGATCGTCAGAATTGGTCAACATATTCCTTTTGACCGTACGCATGTACAATAGTTCTGTTTTTTAAATCAAAAAATATTTGGGGTCACTAGGGGTCAAAATGTAAATTTTACTCCATTCACTCAAAACCCTACTTGTCCGAGGGAAAATGACTGATGATACTCAGAATTAGTCAAAAGATTCCTTGGATCAATGTTCATATAGGGTCCTTCCACACTAAAAGTGACATGTCAAACGGGGTCACTAGAGGTCATTGAACTTTACAGGGGGAAAATAAAAGGCATGCTCCGATTTTGACCGGGTTTCTTTTATTTTGTGGGCATTAATGAGACAAGAACAAAAGTCAATCATACCGTTAAGATCAAAGGTCAAAAAAAGGTCACTAGGGGTCAAAATGTACATTTTCACTCCTCGCACTCAAAATACTACTTGTCCAAAAGATAATGACCTATGATTGTCAGAATTAGTCAAAAGATTCCTCTTATCCATTTTCATATAGGGTCCTTCTCCACTAAAAGTGACATGTCACAAGAGGTCACTAGAGGTCATTGAACTATACAAATGAAAATCTTAAGACATGCTCCGATTTTGACGGGACTACTTTTTTCTTGTGCGCATTGATCAGCCAAGCAAAAAAGTTAATTACAAGTTTTGGGTCAGAGGTCAAAAAAAGGTCACTAGGGGTCAAAACGTGATTTTCACTAAAAACGCTTTTGCAATTTAGTGAAATGACCTAGGATCGTCAGAATTGGTCAACATATTCCTTTTGACCGTACGCATGTACAATAGTTCGGTTTTTAAAATCAAAAAATATTTGGGGTCACTAGGGGTCAAAATGTAAATTTTCACTCCATTCACTCAAAATGCTACTTGTCCGAGAGGAAATGACCTATGATTGTCAGAATTAGTCAAGAGATTCCTCTCATCCATGTTCATATAGGGTCCTTCTCCACTAAAAGTGACATGTCATACGGGGTCACTAGAGGTCATTGAACTTTACAGGTGAAAATCTTAAAACATGCTCCGATTTTGACGGGACTACCTTTTTCTTGTGCGCATTGATCAGCCAAGCAAAAAAGTCAATTACAAGTTTTGGGTCAGAGGTCAAGAAAAGGTCACTAGGGGTTCAACTGTATTTATTTACTCCATTTACCACTCGAAGGGGTTAACATGTAACACACCCGACTAATATTCGTGATCTCCGATCACAGGTCATGTCTAGTATGTTTTTGTATTTGGTTGACAAAAACAAGAAATCTTTCTTCTTCTGTCATGGGACCTATAGCTCCGTAACCATTGACCCGATTTTAACCATATTTGATCATAAGAACCCTTGTGTGCACCACTACTCAGGTTAAAAAGCATAAGGGGTCAAAGGTCACACAGGGGTCACTAGGGGTCAAAACGTGATTTTCACTTAAAACGCATTTGCAATTTAGTGAAATGACCTAGGATCTTCAGAATTGGTCAACATGTTCCTTTTGACCGTACGCATGTACAAAAGAAAGGTTTTTAAAATTGAAAATCATTTGGGGTCACTAGGGGTCAAAATGTAAATTTTACTCCATTCACTCAAAACCCTACTTGTCCGAGGGAAAATGACTGATGATACTCAGAATTGGTCAAAAGATTCCTTCGATCAATGTTCATATAGGGTCCTTTTACACTAAAAGTGACATGTCAAACAGGGTCACTAGGGGTCATTGAACTTTACAGGGGGAAAATATAACGCATGCTCTGATTTTGACCGGGTTTCTTTTATTTTGTGGGCATTGATGAGACAAGAACAAAAGTCAATCATACCGTTAAGATCAAAGGTCAAAAAAAGGTCACTAGGGGTCAAAATGTACATTTTCACTCCTCGCACTCAAAATACTACTTGTCCAAGAGATTATGACCTATAATTGTCAGAATTAGTCAAAAGATTTCTCTTATCCATGTCCATATAGGGTCCTTCTCCACTAAAAGTGACATGTCACACGAGGTCACTAGAGGTCATTGAACTATACAGGTGCAAATCTTAAGACATGCTCTGATTTTGACGGGACTACTTTTGTCTTGTGCGCATTGATCAGCCAAGCAAAAAAGTCAATTACAAGTTTTGGGTCAGAGGTCAAGAAAAGGTCACTAGGGGTTCAACTGTATTTATTTACTCCATTTACCACTCGAAGGGGTTAACATGTAACACACCCGACTAATATTCGTGATCTCCGATCACAGGTCATGTCTAGTTATATTAGTCGAGAAACGACTAATATACTGTATTCGTCCTGTTTCTTCTTCTTATATTAGTCGAGAAACGACTAATATACTGTATTCGTCCTGTTTCTTTCTTCTTCTTCTTTTCCTGTCATGGGACCTATAGCTCCGTAACCATTGACCCGATTTTGACCATATTTAGTCATAAGAACCCTTGTATGCACCACTACTCAGGTTGTAAAGCATAATGGGTCAAAGGTCACACAGGGGTCACTAGGGGTCAAAACGTGATTTTCACCTTAAAACGCATTTGCAATTTAGTGAAATGACCTAGGATCGTCAAAATTGGTCCACATATTCCTTTTGACCGTACGCATGTACAAAAGAACGGTTTTTAAAATTAAAAATCATTTGGGGTCACTAGGGGTCAAAATGTAAATTTTACTCCATTCACTCAAAACCCTACTTGTCCGAGGGAAAATGACTGATGATACTCAGAATTAGTCAAAAGATTCCTTTGATCAATGTTCATATAGGGTCCTTCCACACTAAAAGTGACATGTCAAACGAGGTAACTAGAGGTCATTGAACTTTACAAGGGAAAAATATAAGGCATGCTTCGATTTTGACCGGATTTCTTTTATTTTGTGGGCATTGATAAGACAAGAACAAAAGTCAATCATACCGTTAAGATCAAAGGTCAATAAAAGGTCACTAGGGGTCAAAATGTACATTTTTACTCCTCGCACTCAAAATACTACTTGTCCAAGAGATAATGACCTATGATTGTCAGAATTACTCAAAAGATTCCTCTTATCCATGTCCATATAGGGTCCTTCTCCACTAAAAGTGACATGTTACACGAGGTCACTAGAGGTCATTGAACTATACAGGTGAAAATCTTAAGACATGCTCCGATTTTAACAAGACTACTTTTTTCTTGTGCGCATTGATCAGCCAAGCAAAAAAGTCAATTACAAGTTATGGGTCAGAGGTCAAGAAAAGGTCACTAGGGGTCAAAACGTGATTTTCACTAAAAACGCATTTGCAATTTAGTGAAATGACCTAGGATCGTCAGAATTGGTCAACATATTCCTTTTGACCGTACGCATGTACAATAGTTCGGTTTTTAAAATCAAAAAATATTTGGGGTCACTAGGGGTCAAAATGTAAATTTTCACTCCATTCACTCAAAATGCTACTTGTCCGAGAGGAAATGACCTATGATTGTCAGAATTAGTCAAAAGGTTCCTCTCATCCATGTTCATATAGGGTCCTTCTCCACTAAAAGTGACATGTCACACGGGGTCACTAGAGGTCATTGAACTTTACAAGTGAAAATCTTAAAACATGCTCCGATTTTGACGGGACTACCTTTTTCTTGTGCGCATTGATCAGCCAAGCAAAAAGTCAATTACAAGTTTTGGGTCAGAGGTCAAGAAAAGGTCACTAGGGGTTCAACTGTATTTATTTACTCCATTTACCACTCGAAGGGGTTAACATGTAACACACCCGACTAATATTCGTGATCTCCGATCACAGGTCATGTCTAGTTATATTAGTCGAGAAACGACTAATATACTGTATTCGTCCTGTTTCTTCTTCGTCTTCTTTCTTTTTCTGTCATGGGACCTATAGCTCCGTAACCGTTGAGCCGATTTTGACCATATTTGGTCATAAGAACCCTTATGTGCACCACTACTCAGGTTGTAAAGCATAAGGGGTCAAAGGTCACACAGGGGTCACTAGGGGTCAAAACGTGATTTTTACTAAAAACGCATTTGCAATTTAGTGAAATGACCTATGATCGTCAAAATTGGTCCACATATTCCTTTTGACCGTACGCATGTACAAAAGAACGGTTTTTAAAATTAAAAATCATTTGGGGTCACTAGGGGTCAAAATGTAAATTTTACTCCATTCACTCAAAACCCTACTCGTCCGAGGGAAAATGACTGATGAAACTCAGAATTGGTCAAAAGATTCCTTTGATCAATGTTCATATAGGGTCCTTCCACACTAAAAGTGACATGTCAAACGAGGTCACTAGAGGTCATTGAACTTTACAGGGGAAAAATATAAGGCATGCTTCGATTTTGACCGGGTTTCTTTTATTTTGTGGGCATTGATAAGAGAAGAACAAAAGTCAATCATACCGTTAAGATCAAAGGTCAAGAAAAGGTCACTAGGGGTCAAAATGTACATTTTCACTCCTCGCACTCAAAATACTACTTGTCCAAGAGATAATGACCTATAATTGTCAGAATTGGTCAAAAGATTTCTCTTATCCATGTCCATATAGGGTCCTTCTCCACTAAAAGTGACATGTCATACGAGGTCACTAGAGGTCATTGAACTATACAGGTGAAAATCTTAAGACATGCTCTGATTTTGACGGGACTACTTTTTTCTTGTGCGCATTGACCGGCCAAGCAAAAAAGTCAATTACAAGTTTTGGGTCAGAGGTCATAAAAAGGTCACTAGGGGTCAAAACGTGATTTTCACTAAAAACGCATTTGCAATTTAGTGAAATGACCTAGGATCATCAGAATTGGTCAACATATTCCTTTTGACCGTACGCATGTACAATAGTTCGGTTTTTAAAATCAAAAAATATTTGGGGTCACTAGGGGTCAAAATGTAAATTTTCACTCCATTCACTCAAAATGCTACTTGTCCGAGAGGAAATGACCTATGATTGTCAGAATTAGTCAAAAGGTTCCTCTCATCCATGTTAATATAGGGTCCTTCTCCACTAAAAGTGACATGTCACACGGGGTCACTAGAGGTCATTGAACTTTACAAGTGAAAATCTTAAAACATGCTCCGATTTTGACGGGACTACCTTTTTCTTGTGCGCATTGATCAGCCAAGCAAAAAAGTCAATTACAAGTTTTGGGTCAGAGGTCAAGAAAAGGTCACTAGGGGTTCAACTGTATTTATTTACTCCATTTACCACTCGAAGGGGTTAACATGTAACACACCCGACTAATATTCGTGATCTCCGATCACAGGTCATGTCTAGTATGTTTTTGTATTTGGTTGACAAAAACAAGAAATCTTTCTTCTTCTGTCATGGGACCTATAGCTCCGTAACCATTGACCCGATTTTAACCATATTTTGTCATAAGAACCCTTGTGTGCACCACTACTCAGGTTGAAAAGCATAAGGGGTCAAAGGTCACACAGGGGTCACTAGGGGTCAAAACGTGATTTTCACTTAAAACGCATTTGCAATTTAGTGAAATGACCTAGGATCTTCAGAATTGGTCAACATGTTCCTTTTGACCGTACGCATGTACAAAAGAACGGTTTTTAAAATTAAAAATCATTTGGGGTCACTAGGGGTCAAAATGTAAATTTTACTCCATTCACTCAAAACCCTACTTGTCCGAGGGAAAATGACTGATGATACTCAGAATTTGTCAAAAGATTCCTTGGATCAATGTCCATATAGGGTCCTTCCACACTAAAAGTGACATGTCAAACAGGGTCACTAGGGGTCATTGAACTTTACAGAGGGAAAAAAAACGCATGCTCCGATTTTGACCGGGTTTCTTTTATTTTGTGAGCATTGATGAGACAAGAACAAAAGTCAATCATACCGTTAAGATCAAAGGTCAATAAAAGGTCACTAGGGGTCAAAATGTACATTTTTACTCCTCGCACTCAAAATACTACTTGTCCAAGAGATAATGACCTATGATTGTCAGAATTGGTCAAAAGATTCCTCTTATCCATGTCCATATAGGGTCCTTCTCCACTAAAAGTGACATGTTACACGAGGTCACTAGAGGTCATTGAACTATACAGGTGAAAATCTTAAGACATGCTCCGATTTTAACAAGACTACTTTTTTCTTGTGCGCATTGATCAGCCAAGCAAAAAAGTAAATTACAAGTTTTGGGTCAGAGGTCAAGAAAAGGTCACTAGGGGTCAAAACGTGATTTTCACTAAAAACGCATTTGCAATTTAGTGAAATGACCTAGGATCGTCAGAATTGGTCAACATATTCCTTTTGACCGTACGCATGTACAATAGTTCGGTTTTTAAAATCAAAAAATATTTGGGGTCACTAGGGGTCAAAATGTAAATTTTCACTCCATTCACTCAAAATGCTACTTGTCCGAGAGGAAATGACCTATGATTGTCAGAATTAGTCAAAAGGTTCCTCTCATCCATGTTCATATAGGGTCCTTCTCCACTAAAAGTGACATGTCACACGGGGTCACTAGAGGTCATTGAACTTTACAAGTGAAAATCTTAAAACATGCTCCGATTTTGACGGGACTACCTTTTTCTTGTGCGCATTGATCAGCCAAGCAAAAAAAGTCAATTACAAGTTTTGGGTCCGAGGTCAAGAAAAGGTCACTAGGGGTTCAACTGTATTTATTTACTCCATTTACCACTCGAAGGGGTTAACATGTAACACACCCGACTAATATTCGTGATCTCCGATCACAGGTCATGTCTAGTATGTTTTTGTATTTGGTTGACAAAAACAAGAAATCTTTCTTCTTCTGTCATGGGACCTATAGCTCCGTAACCATTGACCCGATTTTAACCATATTTGGTCATAAGAACCCTTGTGTGCACCACTACTCAGGTTGAAAAGCATAAGGGGTCAAAGGTCACAGAGGGGTCACTAGGGGTCAAAACGTGATTTTCACTTAAAACGCATTTGCAATTTAGTGAAATGACCTAGGATCTTCAGAATTGGTCAACATGTTTCTTTTGACCGTACGCATGTACAAAAGAACGGTTTTTAAAATTAAAAATCATTTGGGGTCACTAGGGGTCAAAATGTAAATATTACTCGATTCACTCAAAACCCTACTTGTCCGAGGGAAAATGACTGATGATACTCAGAATTACTCAAAAGATTCCTTAGATCAATGTTCATATAGGGTCCTTCCACACTAAAAGTGACATGTCAAACAGGGTCACTAGGGGTCATTGAACTTTACAAGGGGAAAATATACCGCATGCTCCGATTTTGACCGGGTTTCTTTTATTTTGTGGGCATTGATGAGACAAGAACAAAAGTCAATCATACCGTTAAGATCAAAGGTCAAAAAAAGGTCACTAGGGGTCAAAATGTACATTTTCACTCCTCGCACTCAAAATACTACTGGTCCAAGAGATAATGACCTATGATTGTCAGAATTGGTCAAAAGATTCCTCTTATCCATGTCCATATAGGGTCCTTCTCCACTAAAAGTGACATGTCACACGAGGTCACTAGAGGTCATTGAACTATACAAATGAAAATCTTAAGACATGCTCCGATTTTGACGGGAATACTTTTTTCTTGTGCGCATTGATCAGCCAGACAAAAAAGTCAATTACAAGTTTTGGGTCAGAGGTCAAAAAAAGGTCACTAGGGGTCAAAACGTGATTTTCACTAAAAACGCATTTGCAATTTAGTGAAATGACCTAGGATCGTCAGAATTGGTCAACATATTCCTTTTGACCGTACGCATGTACAATAGTTCGGTTTTTAAAATCAAAAAATATTTGGGGTCACTAGGGGTCAAAATGTAAATTTTCACTCCATTCACTCAAAATGATACTTGTCCGAGAGGAGATGACCTATGATTGTCAGAATTAGTCAAAAGATTCCTCTCATCCATGTTCATATAGGGTCCTTCTCCACTAAAAGTGACATGTCACACGGGGTCACTAGAGGTCATTGAACTTTACAAGTGAAAATCTTAAAACATGCTCCGATTTTGACGGGACTACCTTTTTCTTGTGCGCATTGATCAGCCAAGCAAAAAAGTCAATTACAAGTTTTGGGTCAGAGGTCAAGAAAAGGTCACTAGGGGTTCAACTGTATTTATATACTCCATTTACCACTCGAAGGGGTTAACATGTAACACACCCGACTAATATTCGTGATCTCCGATCACAGGTCATGTCTAGTTCTTTCTTTCTTTCTTTCTTCCGTCATGGGACCTATAGCTCCGTAACCATTAGGCCGATTTTGACCATATTTGGTCATAAGAACCCTTATGTGCACCACTACTCAGGTTGTAAAGCATAAGGGGTCAAAGGTCACACAAGGGTAACTAGGGGTCAAAACGTGATTTTCACTTAAAACGCATTTGCAATTTATTGAAATGACCTAGGATCTTGAAAATTGGCCAACATATTCCTTTTGACCGTACGCATATATAATAGTTCGGTTTTTTAAATCGAAAAATGTTTGGGGTTACTAGGGGTCAAAATGTAAATTTTACTCCATTCACTCAAAACCCTACTTGTCCGAGGGAAAATGACTGATGATACTCAGAATTGGTCAAAAGATTCCTTCGATCCATGTACATATAGGGTGCTTCTCCACTAAAAGTGAAATGTCAAACAGGGTCACTAGGGGTCATTAAACTTTACAGAAGGAAAATATAAGGCATGCTCCGATTTTGACCGGGTTTCTTTTATTTTGTGGGCATTGATGAGACAAGAACAAAAGTCAATCATACCGTTAAGGTCAAAGGTCAAGAAAAGGTCCCTAGGGGTCAAAATGTACATTTTCACTCCGCGCACTCAAAATACTACTTGTCCGAGACGAAATGACCGATGATTGTCAGAATTTGTCAAAAGATTCCTCTTATCTATGTTCATATAGGGTGCTTCTCCATTAAAAGTGACATGTCAAACGGGGTCACTAGGGGTCATTGAACTATACAGGTGTAAAACTGAAGACATGCTCTGATTTTGACCGGACTACTTATTTCTTGTGCGCATTGATAAGCCAAGAAAGAAAGTCAATTATAAGTTTGGGGTCAAAGGTCAAGAAAAGGTCATTAGGGTTCAAAATGTATTTTTTTAATTAACAACTTCAGGGCTGAAATTTATAAAAACAATTATCAAATATAGTACAATTTAAGGTTATTGCCCTTTGACAACATATAGCAAGGTCAAAGGTCAAAGCCCTCGACTAATATCCGTGATCTAAGATCACAATTATCTCTAGTTCTTTCTTCTTTCTTTCTTTCTTTCTTTCTTACGTCATGGAACCTATAGCTCCGTAACCATTAAGCCGATTTTGACCATATTTGGTCATAAGTACCCTTATGTGCACCACTACTCAGGTTGTAAAGCATAAGGGGTCAAAGGTCACACAAGGGTAACTAGGGGTCAAAACGTGATTTTCACTAAAAACGCATTTGCAATTTAGTGAAATGACCTATGATCGTCAGAATTAGTCAACATATTCCTTTTGAACGTACGCATGTATAATAGTTCGGTTTTTTAAATCGAAAAATGTTTGGGGTTACTAGGGGTAAAAATGTAAATTTTACTCCATTCACTCAAAACCCTACTTGTCCGAGGGAAAATGACTGATGATACTCAGAATTGGTCAAAAGATTCCTTCGATCCATGTACATATAGGGTGCTTCTCCACTAAAAGTGAAATGTCAAACGGGGTCACTAGGGGTCATTGAACTTTACAAGGGGAAAATATAAGGCATGCTCCGATTTTGACCGGGTTTCTTTTATTATGTGGGCATTGATGAGACAAGAACAAAAGTAAATCATACCGTTAAGGTCAAAGGTCAAAAAAAGGTCCCTAGGGGTCAAAATGTACATTTTCACTCCGCGCACTCAAAATACTACTTGTCCGAGACGAAATGACCGATGATTGTCAGAATTTGTCAAAAGATTCCTCTTATCCATGTTCATATAGGGTGCTTCTCCATTAAAAGTGACATGTCAAACGGGGTCACTAGCGGTCATTGAACTATACAAGTGTAAAACTGAAGACATGCTCTGATTTTGACCGGACTACTTTTTTCTTGTGCGCATTGATAAGCGAAGAAAAAATGTCAATTATAAGTTTGGGGTCAAAGGTCAAGAAAAGGTCATTAGGGTTCAAAATGTATTTTTTTAACTACTTCAGGGCTGAAATTTAAAAAACCAATTATCAAATATAGTACAATTTAAGGTTATTGCCCTTTGACAACATATAGCAAGGTCAAAGGTCAAAGCCCTCGACTAATATCCGTGATCTAAGATCACAATTATCTCTAGTTATATTAGTCGAGAAACGACTAATATACTGTATTCTAACTGTTTCTTTCTTCTTCTTTCTTCTTCTTCTTCTTTCTTCTTCCGCCATGGGACCTATAGCTCCGTAACCATTGAGCCGATTTTGACCATATTTGGTCATAAGTACCCTTATGTGCACCACTACTCAGGTTGTAAAGCATAAGGGGTCAAAGGTCACACAAGGGTAACTAGGGGTCAAAACGTGATTTTCACTTAAAACGCATTTGCAATTTATTGAAATGACCTAGGATCTTGAGAATTGGCCAACATATTCCTTTTGACCGTACGCATATATAATAGTTCGGTTTTTTAAATCGAAAAATGTTTGGGGTTACTAGGGGTCAAAATGTAAATTTTACTCCATTTACTCAAAACCCTACTTGTCCGAGGGAAAATGACTGATGATACTCAGAATTGGTCAAAAGATTCCTTGGATCCATGTACATATAGGGTGCTTCTCCACTAAAAGTGAAATGTCAAACGGGGTCACTAGGGGTCATTGAACTTTACAGGGGGAAAATATAAGGCATGCTCTGATTTTGACCGAGTTTCTTTTATTTTGTGGGCATTGATGAGACAAGAACAAAAGTCAATCATACCGGTAAGGTCAAAGATCAAGAAAAGGTCCCATTGGGTCAAAATGTACATTTTCACTCCGCGCACTCAAAATACTACTTGTCCGAGACGAAATGACCGATGATTGTCAGAATTTGTCAAAAGATTCCTCTTATCCATGTTCATATAGGGTGCTTTTCCATTAAAAGTGACATGTCAAACGGGGTCACTAGGGGTCATTGAACTATACAGGTGTAAAACTGAAGACATGCCCTGATTTTGACCGGACTACTTTTTTCTTGTGCGCATTGATAAGCCAAGAAAAAAAGTCAATTATAAGTTTGGGGTCAAAGGTCAAGAAAAGGTCATTAGGGTTCAAAATGTATTTTTTAACTACTTCAGGGCTGAAATTTATAAAAACAATTATCAAATATAGTACAACTTAAGGTTATTGCCCTCTGACAACATATAGCAAGGTCAAAGGTCAAAGCCCTCGACTAATATCCGTGATCTAAGATCACAATTATCTCTAGTATGTTTTTGTATTTGTACGACAAAAACAAGAAATCTTTCTTTCTTCCGTCATGGGACCTATAGCTCCGTAACCATTGAGCCGATTTTGACCATATTTGGTCATAAGTACCCTTATGTGCACCACTACTCAGGTTGTAAAGCATAAGGTGTCAAAGGTCACATAAGGGTTACTAGGGGTCAAAACGTGATTTTCACTTAAAACGCATTTCCAATTTATTGAAATGACTTAGGATCTTGAGAATTGGCCAACATATTCCTTTTGACCGTACGCATATATAATAGTTCGTTTTTTTTAAATCGAAAAATGTTTGGGGTTACTAGGGGTCAAAATGTAAATTTTACTCCATTCACTCAAAACCCTACTTGTCCGAGGGAAAATGACTGATGATACTCAGAATTGGTCAAAAGATTCCTTGGATCCATGTACATATAGGGTGCTTCTCCACTAAAAGTGACATGTCACACGGGGTCACTAGGGGTCATTACACTTTACAGGGGGAAAATATAAGGCATGCTCCGATTTTGACCGGATTTCTTTTATTTTGTAGGCATTGATGAGACAAGAACAAAAGTCAATCATACCGTTAAGGTCAAAGGTCAAAAAAGATTACTAGGGGTCAAAAAGCGATTTTAACTTAAAACGCCATTGCAATTTAGTGAAATGACCTAGGATCGTCAGAATTGCCCTTTGACAACATATACCAAGGTCAAAGGTCAAAGCCCTCGACTAATATCCGTGATCTAAGATCACAATTATCTCTAGTTCTTTCTTTCTTACGTCATGGGACCTATAGCTCCGTAACCATTGAGCCGATTTTGACCATATTTGGTCATAAGTACCCTTATGTGCACCACTTCTCAGGTTGTAAAGCATAAGGGGTCAAAGGTCACACAAGGGTAACTAGGGGTCAAAACGTGATTTTCATTTAAAACGCATTTGCAATTTATTGAAATGACCTAGGATCTTGAGAATTGGCCAACATATTCCTTTTGACCGTACGCATATATAATAGTTCGGTTTTTTAAATCGAAACATGTTTGGGATTACTAGGGGTCAAAATGTAAATTTTACTCCATTCACTCAAAACCCTACTTGTCCGAGGGAAAATGACTAATGATACTCAGAATTGGTCAAAATATTCCTTGGATCCATGTACATATAGGGTGCTTCTCCACTAAAAGTGAAATGTCAAACGGGGTCACTAAGGGTCATTGAACTTTACAGGGGGAAAATATAAGGCATGCTCCGATTTTGACCGGGTTTCTTTTATTATGTGGGCATTGATGAGACAAGAACAAAAGTAAATCATACCGTTAAGGTCAAAGGTCAAGAAAAGGTCCCTAGGGGTCAAAATGTACTTTTTTACTCCGCGCACTCAAAATACTACTTGTCCAAGACGAAATGACCGATGATTGTCAGAATTTGTCAAAAGATTCCTCTTATCAATGTTCATATAGGGTGCTTCTCCATTAAAAGTGACATGTCAAACGGGGTCACTAGCGGTCATTGAATTATACAGGTGTAAAACTGAAGACATGCTCTGATTTTGACCGGACTACGTTTTTCTTGTGCGCATTGATAAGCCAAGAAAAAAAGTCAATTATAAGTTTGGGGTCAAAGATCAAGAAAAGGTCATTAGGGTTCAAAATGGATTTTTTAACTACTTTAGGGCTGAAATTTATAAAAACAATTATCAAATATAGTACAACTTAAGGTTATTGCCCTTTGACAACATATAGCAAGGTCAAAGGTCAAAGCCCTCGACTAATATCCGTGATCTAAGATCACAATTATCTCTAGTTCTTTCTTTCTTTCTCCTGTCATAAGGCCTATAGCTCCGTAACCATTGAGCCGATTTTGACCATATTTGGTCATAAGTACCCTTATGTGCACCACTACTCAGGTTGTAAAGCATAAGGGGTCAAAGGTCACACAAGGGTAACTAGGGGCCAAAACGTGATTTTCACTTAAAACGCATTTGCAATTTATTGAAATGACCTAGGATCTTGAGAATTGGCCAACATATTCCTTTTGACCGTACGCATGTATAATAGTTCGGTTTTTTAAATCGAAAAATGTTTGGGGTTACTAGGGGTCAAAATGTAAATTTTACTCCATTCACTCAAAACCCTACTTGTCCGAGGGAAAATGACTGATGATACTCAGAATTGGTCAAAAGATTCTTTGGATCCATGTACATATAGGGTGCTTCTCCACTAAAAATGAAATGTCAAACGGGGTCACTAGGGGTCATTGAACTTTACAGAAGGAAAATATAAGGCATGCTCCGATTTTGACTGGGTTTCTTTTATTATGTGGGCATTGATGAGACAAGAACAAAAGTCAATCATACCATTAAGGTCAAAGGTCAAAAAAGGTCCCTAGGGGTCAAAATGTACATTTTCACTCCGCGCACTCAAAATACTACATGCTCTGATTTTGACCGGACTACTTTTTTCTTGTGCGCATTGATAAGCCAAGAAAAAAAGTCAATTATAAGTTTGGGGTCAAAGGTCAAGAAAAGGTCATTAGGGTTCAAAATGTATTTTTTTAACTACTTCAGGGCTGAAATTTATAAAAACAATTATCAAATATAGTACAACTTAAGGTTAATGCCCTTTGACAACATATAGCAAGGTCAAAGGTCAAAGCCCTCGGCTAATATCCGTGATCTAAGATCACAATTATCTCTAGTTATCATTACAGTGTGTTTCAATACTAGTAATACATACAGACGGATCCCGATCGTTGGTTGTATCCATTCCGTTTCACAACCGCATACACCAACCTGTCATCATCGTCTTCACTAACTCTGTTTGTAGGGAGGCTCACGGTGTAGCTGGCTGTAAAGAGATATCAGAACGTAGTGAGAGTTGCATAGCCGAGCCGGCGGTGCTTTCAACTCGTTATATTACAGTAAACTTGAGTAGAGACTCGAAGTAATCAACTGGAGACAGTTGTTCTTTCTGTTTATATTTTCTTTTTCGTAGAAAATATCGCAACAAAGAACGTTGAATCTTGATTTTCAACAAGTAAATTTGGAAATTAGCCTAAGTAAAGTAGCCTAAGTTTTACGTATACTTTCTCTCCACGGAGTTTATGAATTGATTTTTAAGGGGCATTGAGAGATACATATGGGAGTGCGCCCTCAATATTCATGGAAATTGAGTTTTTTGCACCAAAGTAAAACTTAAGGTATATCGGCTTCGTACTCTCATCTGAAACTATTTATCTTAATTCGCAGTCAATCATGTAATATTTCACAATTTGATAATTTCGATGTGCATCCCCGGGTGTACATCGAAATTATCAGCAGAAATCAGCACATGACTTCACCCGAATTTCTATCCACTTCAACACTTTCCCATAAATTATTAGGTTTCAGGGTTCGTACGTACATGTTTTTCGCGAATTTTTGGGTCGGTAAAGTATTGTCAGTTGACTTTTAATTTTCGCCCCACCAATATAAAAAAAACCTAGCTATGCCACGGGGTCTCTGTCCACTATCACGACAGCAGGAACGGGTAAACATGAACTTCTTGGTGAAAACATTGTAAATAATAAATTATTATATGAGAAAAAAGGTCCCAAAATCGATCAAGAGTCTTACCATCATTGTCAGCGATTGTCACTTCTGCTTCACGTATGCTATTGTCACCATCCGTCCCTATACCATTGCCATTAACAAGGTATACTTTGAAGTTCTCCGAATTCTCACGCATGACGTCATCGACAATGTCTATCAAGAAACTACCGGAGAGGGAGGTACCATCAAATTCCACTCGGTTCTTTCGGACGTTGTAATCCACTCTGGCCTCGGCGGTTTCGCTCACAGTCACGATATCTATATATATAACAAATTGTTAGTTAATCATGGACAACATATATGGTTCGGCATTTCATTTCTGATCTGTACACAACGTTTTCTAAACATTAAAGCAATTGCGAAAAGGGACAGACTTTCAGCAACTAATCCAACAAAGTTCCATGCGGCAGGCGACTGCAGACGACATTCCAAAATGTCAAAAATGTTTCAAAAATGTCAACAAAATTGAATTCCCTTACTATATTTGGAATCATCATGAGAAATGAATTGAAATAAGCACAAACATGCCTAGTATTGGTTTAGTAATCCTTGAGATAGACCTTGAAAATTGGAAAAGATTAAGTGAAAAAATGTTTTGAAATGGTTATAGCCACGTGGAAAGTGTTAAATCCACAAGATACAGCCTTTGCTAACGCTGTTTGGCATAGGTGGGTATGGAAACCCCACTCGGAATGGAATCATCTCTTCTCTATTCAACGAGCTACTATGAGAACTGACATTTTTAGGTATTTCATTTCTAACGGTGGATCGGGATTTTTTCACAGGATAAAGCCCTACGGTCACCATGACAACACGGTAACCTTCCTCTGTTTTCGATTGCTAATACAAACGTACCGAGCAACTATAATTTCCATTTAACTTATTTGAAAATCTTCAGTTGATTAAGAACACCTTATCCCAGTCGCCCCCATTTGATCCAGCGGTATACGGTATTTGCCGTCAATATTCTATGCAAATAGCGATATTCGAACCACTTAAAATGTTAAATTGGGTGTTGGAGTTGACCTAAACATTGCTGTCCATCATGCAACCTTAGTACAGTTCACATTCACACTCCCATTTTATATTATTTATTTTAAGTTTTCTAGCACATCTTGAAATCAAAATTTGAAAATTATTATATATCGATATATCAATATCATATGACAACATTAACATGATTAACAAATACTATTTCCTTTAGCATGGTAGTCTTACTTAGTACATAATCGGCCGAGTGCACCAAACTAGCGTAACTTATAGTAGTAACGCTCTAACTGTAGCGTAACTTACTAACGATGTAATTCTTAGAGCATAACTGGCGAGTAACACCAGAATAGTAACTAGCGAGGTAAATATCCACATTAATCAGCATCGTCCTCTTACAAAATTAATTGGCGCATATGCCAAGTGTTAACCTATAGTTTACTGTAAAATTCTGAATGGTCCACCGTAATATTTAAAATGTGTCGTCACTCGCTAGGTCATAGGTGAGCGTTGAGTCGGCCTGCGTTCCAGACAAAAAAAATGACGCAATTTTTTTGGCCAAAAAATTCGAAGTTGTTTATCGCTTTTTCAAAAATTAGGGCAATCATGACATTACAAACATATTTTAGGTGAGGGGCACATACAAATATTGCACCAAAAAGCACAATTTTAATGACAAACACAAGCACCCGATTGAACATACAATTATAACACATCTGGAAAGACAAATACTCCCGTGGCGTGGATACCTTGTCCTTCGCTTGTGAACCGCAGAACTCCGGTTCGATCTCAACGCACGGCACGATATACTTTTCTTTTTGTTCTTCTAGTTCTACACTTCCACTCACAATGATGTTGAAACTTTGGCTTTATCAGTTTTTAATTAATAAAAACAATAAGTTGATTTATTTATTCATTTAGTCATTGTTTAAAATCCTTGGACAATTAGTACATTTTGGTCAAAATATGACCCAAAGTCGGTGCGATTAGTGTTTGAAGGGCAAAAGGAGTTGTCCTAATTTTGACTAAAAGTATTCACGAAATTGCATGAATGGAGTTTCAAAAATATGAACTCTTTTAGCTTATGAGAAGATCACATTCCACTTTAAATAGACACCCCCTTTGCATGCAAGCGCAATTGGTCCTTCAGCATCAGCGAATCACCCCCCTCCAATGTTCACAACAAATTTACGCTACTGCTAGAATCGACTGACTTGTGGCATAAAACGTTATGCTCCAACTTAATCTTGGTTCCGGTCAGGTATAACATTTAGCGTAAATTACCCGCCAGTTACTAGCCTAGCTTACCCCGATTTGGTGCTCTCCAAATGTTGGGTTACGCCTCAGCTACTAGGGAGGTAGCGCTATTATTCAGCTACTCGTCATTGGTGCACTCGGCCGAATATAACATACACCTTACACAAAAAGTTCCTGACCAGGTAGTTTAATGTTAGCTATAAAATCAGTAATCGGTTTCAAAAATCCTATATATACAGTAAACAAAAGAAATTTCTTCCTCGGAATTTGAGACCTCAATTCATAACTATCGAGTGGATACTTTTAAAGTTAAAGTTATGATGACATAGAATAAGTATATATATATACAGGAATCAAACTGTCCTGTTTATGAAATGACTGATTATGTCAAGTTATTACAATTTAGTGTTAACACTAAGTTGTGAGTTGTGAGTGTTGCGAGACAATCCGTTTAACGCTCCGCCTTTGCTCGATTGAACACTGTGAATGTGAAGTTGCAGAATGTTTGCTTGAAGGCCTGCCGATAACGAGCATTGGTAACGATATAGATGTAAGGATTGACCGCTGAGTTGATGTAGGTCAAAACACGACATACGTAAGACAAGGACTCGTATTGTTCATCTGTGATCAGATATCTGCCGATAGACGATGTAATCATGCTGAAGAATGAGACGACTTGAAAGGGCGCAAGACACGCAAAGAAAACGACGCCATTGATGACCAGCATCCGGGTCACTTGGTTTTGAGTTTTGATTCGCTGATTGTGTCGAAGGTCGTGAATGTCACTTCCGGAGGTGGTCTGCGGCGAATCACCAGGAATAACTCGCGCTCTCAGTCGAATTGCTCTGACTATCTTGAATCCAAGCATGGCGTTCACCGCCATAGTTATGAAAAAGGGGATCGTTTGGATGACATTGTAGAACGTGACGGTCCATTTTTCTATAGGCATACAGAACCCGATGATCTCGGGAAGATTGTCGTAATTAACGCTCACCCGTGGCCAGGTCATACAGAATGTAGTGAAGTCCGAATAAGCAGGTATGAGCACACAAGCGAAACAGAATGCCACTAGCCAACCGATCAGAATAAGCTTAATGGGTCGGTATCTACTGTTTAGAAGGTGCTGAAGAGGTCTGCATATGGCGTAGTACTTCTCCAGAGTGACCAATGTCACCAGATACAAAGACACAAAATACGACGCATTCACTAGCGTAAAAGACGTCATGCATCCGACGCGTCCAACTTCGTAATAATCTCCGGCTACGGGTGACGCTGAATAGCGTCTAAGCTTACTGCTGACGGCGTACACCAGGAAAGAGATATCGGCCACGGCCAAATTGGATAGGTACATATTGATGACAGTTTTCATACGCGGGATGCGGATCATGACGGCGAGAAAGGCAACATTACCGGTGACTCCCACCGCCAGTAATATCGGGTTGATAATGGTGATCACGATGCGGTCTCGGTCGTTGTATAGAAAGGCAGGTAGAACCTCGAGGGATGTTACGTTGATAGAGTCGCTGCATGCTCCGCTAGACTTGTCGGATAAGGTGACGATACCCATCTTGTAGATCTTTGGCGGTAAGCGTAATTACGTAAAACCTATGCGGTTTTAATGAGCATGTGATGTCCATGTGATCTGCATGAGGCATACATGTGATGTGCATGTGATGTGTCCCGCACTTCAAAGTTTATCGGACAGGTAGTGCGAGACTACTTTATTTTCTTCAGCAGCATACAACAGTACAAATAAACACATCCCTTCGCATCCATATAACGGTTGATTCTGGATTGAGTGGTTTTATCGATTGGATACCTGGCTTCTGTTGGGACCAAGTTCAATGTTGTAGTTAACATGCAATTACCAGCCACACTTACAAAATAGCATGTTCCAGAAGTATATCATATAGTCCAAAAGAATGTACTTTCGAATATATACTGTAGTCATCACTGTTTACGATGGTTACGAAAGAGAGCCGCTTGATATGTCTTCAGAGCATATCCATTATATCTCATCGACTCCTGTGGTGCGCTGGCACGTTGTGTTAATGGAATGAAATGTCCCTTTTCTCTCATCGTCACATCCACAGATTCTTTGTATCGGTTCACCAATAAGACCAATGACCAAGGAGTTATTGCCAAGACTAAATCCCCGTCCGCTTTGCGTGACACGCGCTAGTCGCTAAAGAGCTCTAAAGCATCATGGGTATTATCAGACCGAAGGTAGAGGGCCTTTTGGCGCACAACACTAAATCCCTCCTCGTTTTGTGTAATGGCAAAACCAATTTTGTGTTAATTTGGGGGGTACTTTGGGAATCAGTTTGGCGTGAGGGTAGCATGATGTAAATAAAATGAAAGATAATCTCTTATACACTGCTCAGGATATTGCAGAATGTTGATTTTATATTTGACCCAAAATTTATCACGTGGATGAATACACTTGCAGGAAGACGATAACTAACATTTCTCTTCAATTTAAATGACCACAAAGCATGAAAATGAAAGAAAATGTCAAGTTGATGCTAAAAAACTGAATGATATGTTTGTTAATTCTGAACTTCTCATGATGTTTTATGAAAAGAATGATATGTTCTTGGATGAGTCCTTTCGGTATCACAGCTCAGTAAAGAAAGAAAAATATATCATGCACAAAGAATAAGTCCCTCGTGTGAATTTATGCCAGAAAACCAGAGTATTACTAATATGTTAACGTTTTCCACGCGGCACTCGTTTACAGACGAAAGTTCTAAAAATCACAAAATGTTTCTAGAAAAGTCAAAATTATTAAATTGCATCACTATATTTGGAATCACCATGGGAAATGCATTAAAATAAGTACAAACATGCCTAGCATTTGTTGAATAATTCTTGCGATAAGGCTTTGACAGTTGGGAAAGGTTTGTGAAAAATCTGTTATGTTTGGTCAAACTGATAGCCGTGTTGAAAGTGTAAAGCCCCACCGTGCCTGTATCAATGGATGTGATGTAAAGGACGCAGGAGAACAACAAAGAACAAACCTACATTATACTCTACTATTATGATTGAGAATCGTCATTCGTCATGTGTACAAAAGCCGATTAATCACGTCAAACTAGACAGATTAAAATAAATAAATCACCTCGCCACCCTAGTTCAAATTAATTAATAACAGTGAATATGATGAAGGTTTTCATTTGTGATGTAGATCAGATAACTAACGCTTTTTGTTGATCGTCAGATTCGGAAGCCATTTTTCTTCTGTCAAACGATGATAGGAACTGGCCTAAGTAAAGACAGTAATTCAGCACTTGTCACGATCCTTCTTACAACGTTGCATATTCAAAGATGAATACGTTGTTTGTTTCATTTTATCTGTGTCATTTATCGAATATAAATGGCAGGTTGGTGTCATTAAGGGAATATAAATAACAGAGATGTGTCGCTGGTCAACGGCTATGTGTCATTTATCAATGATAGATGCACAGATATTTTACTGATGTTTTGAGTGTTTGAGCATCAGATCGTCCACGTTTCCGGCGTACGAATTTAAAGGTAATTTTATTGCACTATTTGTTTAAACGCCTCTTAAAAATGTGGGCCAGTGAATGCAATATCTGCTACAAAAGGGGCGCAGGCCTTAGTGGGCGACAACCGCACCCCAGTTCATCGGGCCAGACCAACCCATGTCTCGAAACGTCTATACTCATCGCATGGAATGTGTCAACATTTAGCTAAATTGACTAAGTAGTCAATCTAGAAGAGAGATGAAAATACTCACCGACCGAGGCTCCAGCTCGTACTATCTCGCTGCACGTGACCATAATTTCAACCGTTCCGTGTGATTCCAGGACATCGTAGATCGCCTGACTCAAACTGCAATGGTCTGTGGAGAAAGCACATATGAAACAGTTAACACATGACATAAAATGCCCGCTTAGGAGCGCTATTTATTCGGTCTGGTAAACCTATTGTTATCAATTACTACGAGAGGATTGTCCAGTGCGCATGTACAACCAGGCAATCATATTTAATTTCGGGCGTGTACGAGCGGTACTACTTGCTAACTGCATGGGTGAGTTTCCATTATGTTGCAGCCGGTTGATTGCACACGAGAATTATGACATATAGCAACCAGCTTTGATGGAAGGCGAATATTTAAATTTGGTGCCGGTTTTTAGGGCACTAATTAACATGTATTTATAGCGCTGCTAAGCGGGCCTTGTAGCCTAATGATGTGTTCAAATTGCCGGGCAAGGCTACTTATGATTTATACCAAAAAGCGTACATTGCCCTAAGAAGACGTGGGAAATCCAATTATCCGGAAGTTTTTTTACAGCGGAAATTCCCGTGAGTCAAAAATGGCAAGCAAACCAGGGGGTTCGAAACTGTCAGATGTTTCGACCTATGTTTTTGGCTTGGGGTTAGAAGGTTCCCAAGTTTAACACTTTCCACGCGGCAGGCGTCTGCAGACGACATTCCAAAATTTCACAAAATGTTTGAAATAATTATGTCAAAATAAAAATGTCATTGTCATATTCTAAATTACCATGAGAAATGCATCAAAATGTTCCTAGTATTGGTTTAATAATTCTTGAGATAGGCTTTGAACGTTGGGAAAGGTTTCTGAAAAATCTGTTTTGAAATGGCAACACTAATATAGCCGCGTGGAAAGTGTTCTAAGATAATTCCAAGAGAGTAACCAATGTGTAAAACCTTTGGTAGCCGACTCTGCTACACTCTAAGAGAAGTGCATTATATAATCGCACTCCAGTGCTTCGACAAGGTTTCCAAGGTTTGAAATTACCGCCAGAAAATATTTGGTAAAACCTCTGGTATCTGTTCTTCCGTTAATGTTATAATAATAATAATAATAATATAACGTATTTATAAAGCGCAACATGTATAAAAACCTCAGAGCGCTGTACACAAAAATACACATAAAAGAAGGGAAAGGCAAAGAATATAACATCAACATGGAGCATTGATCATGATGCACACATAAGAATGTAAAATGATACAAAATAGAGAGTCCGATAGGATCATGAGAAAAGGTGAGTCTTGAGAGCACGTTTGAATGAAGAGACGGAAATTGCATTTTTAACAGTCAAAGGTAAATTATTCCATAACATATAGGTGCCGCGATCGAAAAAGCTCTCATACCGTATGAGGAAGTAGATGATCTAGGCACGTGGAGGCGGAATTGTGATGCCGAGCGTAAAACGCGATTTGCATTATGGTGTTGCAAAAGTTCACAGATATATGATGGAGCAAGATCGTGCATGGCCTTGAAAGTCAGAAGAAGAATTTTGTAGATAATCCGTTTGTTGATGGGGAGCCAGTGGAGTCGACGAAGGTGAGGTGATTATGTGTACTTACGATCACTATCGAGTTGGTTACTTTGGTTTTGTTTGTTTCCATAGAGTGATCGACTGCCACGCTGCCACACTCCAGAATTCGGAAACCTTACGAAATAAACCCCATATGGTTTATAGTTTTCGTAAAGACTGCCGAATTCGGAAGTGAGTTAGCGTGCAGTGGGTCACCAGCTTACGGGCGGAACTACCCCTCGATTTTCATCAGGTTTCTGAGTATGTAAACTACAGGGGTTCTGAGGAAGTACATATGTAATCATAAAGGGCTCAGCAGACTCCATAACGCTCCAACGCTGAGCGCAAGCGTTGACCACCGTTGACCAATCAGGCTGCGTCATTTTGTTGTGGTGGAGCTACTACGCATGTGTGAGAGCGCAAAGAGTTCGAGCGTTGTGGATTCTGCTCAGCCCTTGTGAAATGTGACTAGCCTATCAACCTAGTCCTACGATAGGACTACCCTAACTATAAGCCAGCAACTGCTCCCAACGAAACACCGCTACCAATTCGAGAACCACCTCGTGCATGATATCATGGCGGCATCAACTTGCAATTCCCAACTTTTCGATCTCAATGTTTTAGGGCCACTAAACAGCTAGGATGGTGTGACTCGGGGTATTTCTCTATTCAGTCTTGGTGTTTCGATGGATAGGCTACAATGTTAGAAAAAAGTGTTCGAACACTTTGTAATGTAAAGTATTCCCTCTTCCCCCCTGATCAATGTTGAATCCCACAATTTGCCCACCATCATCACAGGGCCTCGCAACATTGATCGGTGGGGAAGGGGGAGGGATATGAGTAAGGGGATACTTCAGGCTAACCGAAACAAGTTTTGATTTTCACGTGACTCAAATAGCGTGCCTGTTATGGTCCAATAAGCATGGCAATTAGGGTCAGTGTTCGAACACCTTTTTTCTATGATTGTAGTTAGTGGCCTTACGAGTATCCCCGTGTACTTACGGTCACTTTCCACAATGGTAACAATTGCTTCGGTGATGTTTCCAAGTTTGAACAAGTCGGATGGTTCCGACAGAGTCACTCTGAAGGTCTCGTCCAGTTCCGTCACGGAATCATCCGTTATGCCAACGGGGATATTGATGGATCTTACTCCGGGGCCGAATTCGACGCGATGGTTATTGTACAACTCAAAGTCGACGATGGAATCGGCATCAATTGGAATCGTGTCGAATCCTGTGTGAGGAGGTCAGAAAGAAGTTCATATGAATGGATTCAATTTGGCAACATAGGCCAATTTTTTTATTTTTATGTTGTCCTCGACAGCTTTCAGAGAGGAGGGGCGGGCGGGCGGATTTTTTTTAAAAAATTTTCTTTTACCAGCAGAAGCTCAAAGTTCAGCCAACAAGAAGTTAAAATCACTCTAAGAGCCGCACATATATGTTATAAACACTTAATTTAATATTAATGCCATTTAAACCGTTTAAAAAAAATCTGAAAAAAATCTGGAAAAAAAATCTGAAAAAAGAAGAAGAAAAATCTGAAGAAAAAAAAATCTGAAAAAAAAAGAAAAACAATTTTTTTTTTATACAAAAATACGATTTTTAAAAAAACCCACAACGATTTAAAAAAAAAAAATCTGAAAAAAAAAAAATCAAAGCGGCCCTAAAATGACGAGCGGGCGGTCGAGGACAACATAACAATTTTTTTTGTTGGCCTAATATGGTTAACACTTTT
This sequence comes from Ophiura sarsii, assembly GCA_035610835.1. NCBI lineage: Eukaryota > Metazoa > Echinodermata > Ophiuroidea > Amphilepidida > Ophiuridae > Ophiura > Ophiura sarsii. The sequence continues at coordinate 60,209,409 of CM069454.1, forward strand.
AAAGCGTATGCAGACGACATCCGAAACTTGCACAAAATGTTTCAAAAATATCAACATTATTGAACTTCATTACCATATTTGGAAAAAAAATAAGTACAAACATGCCTAGCATCGGTTCAGTAATCCTTGAGATAGCCTTCGAAAATTAGGAAAAGTTTCTGAAAAATCTGTTTTGTATAGGCCTAATGGTAAACTAATCGCCGCGTTGAAAGTGAACTTACATCCCTGTCACTGTAAAAAGAAGCGTTTTAATTCTGATAACACTTAATAAACACTTAAACACGTTTATTTTTGTATTTTACGTGTAAAGGTATAGGAGGCATTGCATATGATAAACGTTTGCATAAACACTACAACACGTTTATAGAGGTATTTGTTGTATAATTATTAACACCCCAACATGTTTCTTATTGCTGATATAAACATGTTGGTGTGTTAATAAATATTACACAATTACCTCTATAAACGTGTTGTAGTGTTTATGCAAACGTTTATCGTATGCAATGCCTCCTATACCTTTACACGTAAAACACAACACAAACATAAACGTGTTTAAGTGTTTATTAAGTGTTATCAGAATTATAAACGCTTCTTTTTACAGTGTGGACACACTTACATAGAAATTTACATAGAAATTTATTTGGAGGGATTCAAAGTGGCAATCATTTGATTACATGGACATTTATTTGATTGACAAGATTAAAACTGGCAACCTTTTGTTGATGAATTGCACATAAGTTCATTTGAATGGAGTCAAATTGGTATAACCTTTTGATTAATTACACTGGAAATCACACTCTTATTCTAAATTGATCTTATCTCGGGAGTTAAGGGGTGACATTTAATGGGATGAAGTGTATTTGATAGAGGACCAATAAGCTGACAAGGCTTACCAACAGACGATTTGTTTGAAAACAAAAACATGTATTCTTAACACATTCCACGCGGCAGGCGACATTCCAAAATGTCAGAAAATGTTTCAAAAATGTCAGAAAATGTTTCAAAAATGTCAGAAAATGTTTCAAAAATGTCAGAAAATGTTTCAAAAATGTCAAAAATATTGAATGTCATTACCATATTATTTGGAATCACCAAGAGAAATGCATTTAAATAAGTACAAACAAGGCCTCGTATTGGTTCAGTGATCCTTGGGATACACTGTGAAACTTGGGAGATGTGTCTGAAAAAGCTTGTTTTTATATGGTAAAACTAATAGCCGCGTGGAAAGTGTTAATTATTTTTGTCCTTTATCATGTTTATGGAACACATTGTTTGACACACCCTGTATTATATTAAATACAACGGTGTTCGGGCAGAACTAAAAAATAAATAAAAATGAAAATAAAATAAAAATAACTACAGTCCTCAACAAGGTAACTTACCAGGATATAGCTCTTACGTAAAAAAAGTAAATTGTCAATTTGTAAGAAAAGGGTGTTTTCTAGATAGTACCCGTGACGATTGACTGAATATTATCAGAGCTATGTATCCAAACCCAAAACAAAGTCTGGTTTTTGTTTATGTTTTTGCATTTGGTTCTTCTTCACGCAGTCCTGGTGTTGAAATTATAGGCAGATTATTGATTAACTAGTAGCGACAACTCACCGGTAGGATGAGGATTGGGGATGCGTCAATTGATCAATGCAGTCCATACACATACCGGTCACTACTATAATCATACGTTACCAAAAAGGTTCATAAGGATCGTTGATTGTAATATAATATGGAAGGTTTATTATACTGATCCAGTGTAAGTACTCACGTGTACGTTTCGGACACAACTGTATCCTTTGTCAACACTTGTGGTAGTGATGATCTTGACGACTCATGACGCTTTTTGCATTCTTGGAGTTGCCAGTTGATTTATCATCTGGGGATTTTTTGCCAGATGATAATAGATCATCAAAAACGTGAGTGAGGTAGTATTGCCCTTCGTCGCGAGTTGACAAAGGATACAGTTGTGTCCGAAACGTACACGTGAGTACTTACACTGGATCAGTATAATGAACCTTCCATATTATATAATCATACGTGTTCAAAACCCAAGTTCGAAAATGAAAGGTGCTCTTTATCTTATTCTTTTCGATGTAGCGTTGTTAATTGCTAACCGATCATCATGAACAATATCTCAAATTGAGTTTTGAGCGTGCGTATTATATTCATTACCTGGTAAGTTACATTACTTTTTTGAAGACTGTAAATAGGAGAGTTCAGCGCAGCCCTTCTATGGCAAAAGGATGTATCTTATATGTACTTCCCTAATGATATACTTCCTTTTAACATGGATTGTGTTAACTTGGTTCAATAATCCTCACTTAGGAAAAGGTTGCAACTTGTAAAGACAATAAAAGCAATATACTGCCTTTTACCACTACATGATTTATGGAGAAAAAAGCTAACTTTGATCATGTTAAAAGGAAGTATACTGTTAGAAAACTACATATAAGATACATTCTTTTGCCATAAAAGGGCTGCTTTGCGTTACAGATATAAAACGCCATACGTGAAAAACATATTATATGCATAAGCCCTTTTACTCATGATGTAATATAACTCACGGACTGATCCTGTCACATATGGCGGCAGCACGCCCTCTAGAGGCAGAAAAGCTACAGTGATATTGATCCATTTGTGGATCAAAGGTTGGCTGCTGGGTTCGCTGACTATGTATGTGCTTCGTACAAATGTAAAACAGCCATCTGAAAAACAAAACAAGCTTTGGTATAATTTTCTATTGAATATAACATAAAAATTATGGTTTTCATAACACTTCCGTTCACTTTGCCAGTAAATCGTGTTGAGTTCAGAACCACAAAAGAACCTCAACAATCTAGAAATGTTGATTTGATTTTTAGAAATTCGAAAACAAATCTACCAGACTGCAGGGCCGATTTTTTTTCTTCTATCTGGGAACTATTTTGAAAAGCGAAACAATTCTGCAATATTTTGTTCCTACAATGTGCGCATTTTTAAATGGTCACAAAAATGGGCAATTCAAGTAGCATTTTGCTACAAGCTACACTTTCAGAACAAAGGTTAAACCATGCATGTTGGTTAAAATGTTAACCAACGGGGGTTACCAGGTGAACCACACAATTGGTTAGTTAAAACCGTAACCAACAGCTGTTGGTTAAACTTTAACCTGTGATTGGTTACAATATTAAATCATTTGTTGGTTAATATGTTTTAACCAACCCGTGGCCAGGACCAACTTTGGCAAAGGGCAAGCCCAGGACAAGGGACAGTACAAGGCACAGGACAAGGCACAAGATCTTAGCGAAAAGGCCGGGAAGCTATAATTTAAAACAGCGGCCGCAATTTATTTTTAGACCACGTCAGAATTTGTATATGAAATCAATGGTGTTATTTTCCGCCCCTGGTATATTGTGCCCATTATCATGATTATTGGACCAATATTTGTTGCCAATATAATGCCAATTGAAGGGCGCCAATGTAAAACCAATATTGGTCCAATATTGGTTGGCAACATGATGCCAATTGAAGAGCGCCAATGTAAAACCAATATTGGTTTGATAATATGCACAAAATATTTTCCCGCCATTGTAATTCTTTGGCGGGAATCTTGTTATGACCTATTGTTGGTTAAAATTATGATGCCTTATCCAACGTTGAATAAACTAAAAATGAATTATATTTTTACTCTTTAACCAACGCAGTATTAAAAGTAGTTTTTAACCAACGCTTAATTTATACTTTTTAACCAACATTCTTTTAATACATTGTTTTTAATACCTGTTCTGAGAGTGTAGAAATATTGACTAATGAAGTTACATATATTTTTACCTTCCCTTTTTTCTTTTATTTCATATTATTTGTTTTTAATTTATTATTTTGTTCTTGCAATTTTTTTCTGCGATATTTGATTCCTAAGAGGATTCCTTTAATGGGAACCCTGTTCCCGCGGATTTCGTAGCCCTGCCCGACTGTACGATCCTACCTACAAGGCTATTCCTTAAAATCTATTTCCATTAAATGAAAAGTGTACTACGCCTTAATTCAATTAGATTTAAACGATACGATCACTATAATACAGCGCCACCACAATGTGCAGACGGTGTTTCAACGATGAATGCACTATGGATGCCATGATCTTATGGCCCCACACCACCAAATCAGTTCCCTATTGCTTTGTGTAGTTAAGAGGTCAAGTTTGTGTTATTTTTTTTCACCTTTAGAGCAAACTGGTTCATTCAAATCATTGCCTTCTGCTTCAAAACAATCAGTTTTGTGGGGGGGGGGGGGGGGGGGGGGGGTGGGGGGGAACCAGCATTTTTTTCGCTAGGGGCCAATGAAATCTATCTTTAGGTACGACAGACTTCCTTCATCTTAAGATCAGAAATTCTAGCTCTAAATTGGTGGAAACAGTGAAATCGTGTAAAATGATACCATTCAAGAAAAAGCTAGAGATTTTGGGCCTGATGTGGAGGAAATAACCTACATATGCAAAATTATGAAACATTTAGGTACATTTACAGCATTTATTACCTTTTCTGGGATGTTAAATTTAGACTTATGGTGGGGTCAATCTTAATTTCAAACACTGCCGTGTAATATCAGAATGCAAAATATGATTTGGTGGTGTGTACTCTACATGTGTGGAATTTGTCTTTAAATGTTGTTTGTAGTGTTTGTGCAATATTAATACATATTTGGTGTCCTTTTCTTCATATCTAAGCAAGCATTTTACTTGAATTTAGGTGTTTGGTAGCGTTGGTAGTAGTTTATCAAATTTGCTATCTACTGAAGATAGCAGCATATTGCTTCAAAAACAATCAGTTTTGTGGGGGTAACCAGCATTGTTTTTCGCTACGGGCCAATGAAATCTATCTGAGGTACGACCATAGATTTAAAATGTATAATTCTGTGGGTACGACAGACTTCCTTCATCCTGGAAACAGTGAAATCGTGCAAAATGATACCATTCAAGAAAAAGCTAGAGATTTTGGGCCTGATATGGAGGAAATAACCTACATATGCAAAATTATGAAACATTTAGGTACATTTACAGTATTTATTACCTTTTCTGGGATGTTAAATTTAGACCTATGGTCGACATAGACTTACTGCCGTGTAATATCAGAATGCAAAATATGATTTGGTGGTGTGTACTCTTATGCATATGTCTATGGGCTGGAACCGAGACGAATTAGAGACCAGATTAAAGGCATTTTGCAAAAACGCAATGCATTGTGGTGATGTCTTTAAAATCTTCTTTCTATAAAAACTAAACTCCTCACAAAAAGAATCGAGACACTTAAACATGATCCAATAATTAACGGCCCGAAAGAGTATGGATTAGTCGAAGCCAATAACCCAGTGCATAATTTTGTTCTGCGTATTTAAACACCTCGATTGTTGAGATCCGACGTTGCGGAGCGGAGTTATTGTCATTTCAATGGACGTAGGTCCAGTTTCAAAAGTGACAATCATCCCTATAGACAATAGCGGCAGGTTTGCATTTATTGTTTTGAATGATCAGTTTTATGCTTTACACACGCTCTTGTGGACAATGATAGTGGACACACAAAGTACTGAAGATAAAGATAACGTCATGATAAAGTTGAAGTTGATTGAAAACAATAAATCTGTTTTGTGAAAGGAACACATTATCTTCATTTTCTGAGTGTATTTTTACACGTGTGTAAAGCATAAACCTGATCATTCAAAACGATAAATGCAAACCTGCTTCTATTGTCTATAGGGATGATTGTCACTTTTGGAACTGGACCTACGACCATTGAAATGACAATAACTCCGCTCCGCAACATCGTATCTCTACAATCGAGGTGTCAAATACGCAGAACAAAATTATGCACTGGATTATTTGCTTCGAACAATGTCTCGATAATTTTTGTGAGGAGTTATTAGGCCAAAAAAAGAAGAAGAAAGTTGGGAGTTATTAGGCCAAAAAAGAAGAAAGTTGACTTGCCCTTTCCGACCGACCCGAATTTTTGGAAATCTAGGGTCGCTATTTTTTTATTTTTTTTCAAAAAAAAAAAAAGAAATCGGAAAAAAAAAAAAAAAATGAAAGAAGCACATACAAATAAAGGACGATGAAAAAGTGTTTTTGTGTAGTATCTCCCTGTTTAGATTTTAAAAAATAAAAAATAAAAAAAACCAAATAAAAAACAACCGACCGTCTGACCCGCACTCTGGCCCTGAAAGGGCAAGTCAACTTTTGTTGTTGGCCTTATTAGCACGTACCGTCATCCTGTATGTTGACCGTGGCAGTAGTATTTGATAACCCCTCATTATCCCCTAATACGTCTACAATCTCTATGGTGAATTTCTCTATATATTCACTGATGATGTCATCATGAATAGGGATCATAAGGTCATAGGTCTGCTGCTGAGGAGTAACTCCAGGGATAAAATGAAACGTCTGAGCTACGGCTGTGTAATCCTTCGTGTTACCGGCTTCCGCGGTCCCATCCACGGTGGTTAAACCTGGCAAAGATGAAAATGAAAACTATATCAATAATCTTAATTAATATTCTTAAACAGCTAAGAAAGTTTAAGCAACTGTTATTGATTCTTAGAGAAATGTTTATAACATGAGGCATTCTTAAACAGCTAAGAATGTTTAGGCAATTCTCATTGGTTCTCAGAGAAATCGGCGACATTTATATCAGACAACTTAACACGGCGTACATTAATTAGCGTGACCGCCCTCTCGCACTGCGTGGTAACTGTATTTTTGTTCCTAACGCGCATTTCTGCAGTACGTTTTACTGCGATTTTCCTGCGTGCTCATGCTGTGCAATACGCTGACGCATAGTGTACACACCGCACGGGATTGGATGCAATGTTTGTGGGTTATTCGAAACTAACAGGGGTACAAGTTGACAAATGTGGGCAATATAAAAGGTACTAATTTTTAAACAGATAATAAATGCCTATTAAAGTACGACGACGACGACGACGACGACGACGATGTCGTAGCAGTGATCGTCAATGGAAAATGATTCGACATTTGCTTGATGTTCCTTTGCTCATTAAGTTTGTTATCACCGGGTGGTTGGCCTATCAGACCTATAAATTTAAAACATTTGACCCGACCCTGATTCCGATTCTTAGAGTTCCTGGTTATGAGTTTTGTTGATGTTGTCAATGAGTTTAAGGTCAATCAGAACATTTTTAGAATTTAACCCCAGGTTACCTTTTTTAACCTTAAAATGTCCTACTGTGCAATCCTGGTGACCGTCTCAAACGTCATTGCTATCCGATTTGGTTGAAATAAAACGTGTTTTTGTAAAAATGTGGCCCTTCTACAAAAATCACCCGACACTCTAAATACACCCCTTATATAAATGCCATACTACAAATGCACACACAGTGGCCGAGTGGCGGCGTAGCCAGCGAGAGGGAAATAAGATGGCCTCAATTATAATCATAAAATTTGCTATCAAAGTAATCTTGATGTATAATGGGCATGATATAATTTCAGTCGCAGGTCGCTGGCGATTTTAGTAACCCAGTTTAGAATACACGTTTGAAACACACATCGCACACAGCTTGACAAATCGAACGACTAGAGTCGCGCGCAAGTTGGATTAAAGTATTAAACCGCAGCGTAAAACACGTCATCAGGAACGATCTGGATCGTTCAGCGTGCAATAATAGTGACCATTAAATACTATAATGAATGACGGCGATCAAGATGAAAATTGTAAAAAAAAACCACTTACCAAATGAATAGCAAGTTGGTGGAACGGTTGTTGATGTAGCAAGTCCAGTCGATACAGTCACTTGTAACACTTGATTGGGAATGTCTTCTGGAATATTGATTTCTGCCTCAGGGAAGAAAACCACAGGAAGCAGACTACCGTACGAGGCTGAAAATATACAGCAGACGACACTTACGAGAATGGAGGTCGAGAATGGAGGTAAATACTTAAAGGCATATTATGTCAGACGACGATGGACACGCGAAAATCTAAATTTTGAATTCGTATTGGAATAACACGTAATATCGCGAATGTTGATCTAATCATTTTGAAAAATTCATCATAGGTTAGAAGAAAATGTTTCCAATCCAAAACCGTTGTGGGTGGCTAACCACCCGCTTGTGTCAGTATCATTTTTTGAATTTAAACCGTTGTTAAGCGTTCGTCCCATTCACTTGATCACGTAACCTCGTTCGCATATTTGAACCTAAATACTCGTGAATACGCCCGTGTCCAGCGTCGTCTGTATTATGTGATCTTTTCCAGAGGACGCCCTCTATCCTTGATTGTTTTTTTTGAAAGCAGACTTTCTATTTCAAATCATGGTTTTAGAGCGGAATTTAGAGTGAAACTAAACTGGAATATTGATTTCTGCCTCAGGGAAGAAAACCACCGGAAGCACACGACCGTACGAGGCTGAAAACATACAGCACACGACACTTACGTGAATGGAGGTAAATACTTAAAGGCATATTATGTGATCTTTTCCAGAGGACGCCCTCTATCCTTGATTTGTTTGAAAGCTGATCATAAATCATGAATATATTTTGAGTTACAGATCGATACGATTCCTAATTACTTCCAAATCATGGTTTAGAGCAGAATTAAGAGCGAAAATAAACTGTCCTGCTAGCAGGACAGTTTATTATCACTCTTTAAACCATGATTTTTGTTTTGTGACACCCTTACATGGAGGTAGAACCATAACAAGGGTGACTGGGTCGCTTTCTAAGCAATTCAGGAATGCTACACAATAAGGCAGGGCAAAATAGCACGGAAATGGGGATTCGAACTATACAGAATATGGGATGGGCCTACAGTTTTTACAATTTTTACACATGTGAACATGGTCAACATTGACCCCAAATGTAGGATTCAACTGATTGAACCCATTTTTTTGCCAGATCATTAATTAAATAACTCCTTTATGTGTGTAAAACATTCTACAAATGACCCCTAGTTTTGAGTTAGTCATAGTCCGACCCTCCCCGATTCCAAAATTGATTATCCCGGGTTCGAACCTAATCATTTCTTACCAACTTGCCCAAACACCTTCAGCTCACAAAGAATCAGTTGTTGTGGGTCGACCGGGCCGCCCTCTGGTAAATGTATGTAAATATATCGCCCATATGGTTTTGAAATACATTTCTCCGGTGCAGCGCCTAATAATGCACCGGCTTGGCCTTGATCTATTCCATCGCCACATTCTGCGTTAGCATCAAACGAAAGAGTCACTCCATCATAGACCGTAGTACCACCGAAGTCACACGAACCAACTCTAATCTCAATACCTTCCAGTACACGCTCTGAACAATGATAATAACAAAGACATTGGTGAAAAGTATACAAACAAATTATGGCGGTGGAGATTAAGATGGAGATGGAGACGGAGATGATGATGATGAAGATGGAGATATTGTTGTTGTTATTGTTGTGTGATTGAACACAACAACAACAACAACAACATCGTGGATGCCCCCATTGATCAATACGTTCTACTCGCGAAAACTGCACTGGTCTCCCGCTTTGAGTAGCCAATTGCAAAAATCGTACTTTGCCTTATGCACTTTAAATGTAGTCGTTGCTTTCTTATCGTTGACCATTTGCCCGGACAATATTGTAAATTCAAGAGGACATTTATACTTTACAAGCGTAGTCCATACTGTAGGCCAATATATTTGATTGACGCTCTAAATATAATTTCAGAGTAGGTCTATTATATATTATTTATTACTTGGCAAAGTACTCTATAATATTATGATTGTTTACCCATACATATATTTCTGTCATCTGATTGGCTAACAGTGCGGGAATAATTTATAATTTAATACATATGTGACTTCAATTGCAACATGAAATCATACTGTAAATCGACTATGCCGACTATAATCGAGACTTTGCCCCCACTTTGATTTCGAAATTATAATGACACATCCTAAAATAGACATAATAGGCCTCTGCCCCTCGGCTACGCTACGGGGTAGCATGGTTTTCAAAATCACCTTGGGCTCATAGTTTCAACTATGCCCCCTCACTGAGGTCAATATTACTATACATGCTTGAAGGAAAGAAGTGCGGGTTTAAAACAGATGCTTACTTTGGCGTATCTTGCAGATATGGTTATTTGTCGCAGTTAAGCAGTCCACATCGTTCCATCTCCCATCGGATTCAGCTTGAACGCAATTCACACCTGCAGGATCGTTGTCAGGATTTGGAAAATCCCAGTTCTCATAATCAAGCTGAAATAACATAATATACAGGATGTAACAAACAAGAAAATAAAACTTTGAAGAAAAAAATGTTAAAAGTAATTCCAAAGTAATTGCTGTTTTGATATTAACGTCAGGCAAGGGGAATTTTCTTAGCTACTTAATAAGCTTTGTTTCATGAACATCGGTGGTCAGGAAGCAGAGATATGATCAATTGTCTTAAAGTAGTCATGAAATCATCTGGGCCAATTTGGCTAAATCACTGGGTTGATAACCCCTAGTTGAAATTGACCAATGAAATTGCATGAATAGTTACGAGGTGTAATAATATGGAATGTTAACAAAAGTAAAACTTGTTCAAATGTATGACAACTTACATCTGAACCATCTGCCCATTCGAATGCTCCTTCCGTTGTACCATCTTCTTTTAGACCAATCCAGAATGGCGTGGTGCTAGCATATCCTAGAATAAAAAAAATGATTTATGCAATTTAATTTGCTGCCACTGCGGAAAACTTCGGCAATTGTTATACAATTTTACATCTTGAAATTGACCAATCGGTTAGTCAATAGTAGAATATAATCTGTTGGAAAGACTTGGAATTCCTCCATTTAGGCTCGAATATTGAAAATCTCTCAGTTCTCTTGAAAATATGACTTTTGCAGTGTTTTGACTTGTTGCGGATATCCGTCGTGAACGCCTTATACATTATCTGTACAACTCGCTGAGGTGGTAAATTGGCTGTAGCAACCTTCCTTTCTATTTTATCATTCCCTCTTATTCCTATCCTTTTTCTAACCCGCATGCTTCTTCTATGCATCTTCATGTTTTGCTTTTACTGTTATTAAGGTTGTAGATCCAAGAGGCATTCCATCAACCCTCTTGTCTGCGGATATCCGTCGTGAACGCCTTCCCTGCAGTTACCCATCTCCACGTCCTAGATGACTGAGATGCATTACAAATTTAGCGCATGTCAGTCCCGTACCACCGAGCTTCGTGGCTAGTGGGCCTTGGGCTATTGGAGTAGCTCTGGGTACTACCATGGAAGTAACTGTTACTGCCATGGTTCTACAGATCATTGTCTTACCAGCTATGGTGTAAAATAGTCCCAACTATGGGTTAAATAGTTTCCCAACTATGGGTTAAATAGTTCCCAACTAGTGCACCCGGACCAAAGCTAATCAGGGCTAATCACCCGTATAGCTTGCCAGACCGGGACAAAATAATTCTGGCACCAAATTCGATTACGAAAACCACAATGAAAAAACCAAGTACTATAAAACTCGAAGGTAGCTGGGCGGCTGTCAACAAATGACTCTATGACGGGCCAGCGGGAAATCGGCACAACATCACGAACTGTTGGTCCTGAGAAGCGTCGTCGTCTATCTGCCTTCAAACCTCTTGTTGTATCTACATACAACGTGCGTACCCTATACCAACAAGGGAAGGTGCAGGTATAGACATCATTGGCATACAGGAACATCGCTTGATGACAGAAAATGGGTCCTAATATATAATGTAACCGGCACATCCATGGTGCATTAATGTATGTTCAGCTATGTTTTAAATTGTTTCTTCTATTTTATCATAATCATGTTTGAAATTATGGTTGTTATTTTAATCTTCTGGGTTATATTACTATTTTCAGCCCTTTGTTTTATTTTCGGCACATTTGATCATGAACAGTTTTGATCATCAAAATGGTTTTAATTACTCGCTCTATTATCATAATTGTATTATTGCCACAGGTAAGACAGACAAGTCTGGATAGTTCCAATTCTATGATTAAGTGTTTTGTTTGTTTATCTTCACATCATAAATGTATCCTTTGTTGGGCCATTCACCATGAGTTAAACATCAATCATCTTGTCAATCTCAAGGTTTAACATTTACGAAATGCAGTGAGTGACTCTCTTACACAAGACTGGGGTTTGAAGTAAATATTGTCTGTTTACATTATGCATGTATGGTAGATGGTATGTGTGACAGAGACTTGGCAGCTAGTCACTATGTGGTTGTTGGGACAGATTTTAGGCTCTCTCTATCAGGTCACCGTTGCAACAAGTTCAATTAATATTCCATCTCTAGGATTTCAGTATTTACAATTATTCTATCTTCGAGCTTAAGTTAAATGTTATTATCCATCTCAGTGTGTGTCACTATAAATAAAAGGTCTCATCGGACATCTTCTACATCATTTTGTGTGCATCGCGTCAGTAACTTTTCATAAGTTTCACCATCTATATCTACAAGTTACCCCCACGACCATTTCTTTGTACTTTAACAACAAGCGGAACATATTTATGTAGCAGCGAGTAAGTCCACCTCGGTTACATATAGCTCGGCTACAAATCAGCGTGAGGGAAGTGTTGGTATTTTGTGTCAAAATACAGACACAGATGCCTACAGAGTGTAAATTCGATCAGCAACAGAATCATCACTGCCACATTCCATGGTAATCCCAAACTCACCACTACGTCCATTTATGCTCCAAAGTGCTACTCCTGATGACAAGAATGATTTCTACAACAACTTCGAGAATCATTTTGAGCAGGTGAAAACTCACAACAACCACTTGAGTTTGGGAGACTTTAATGCCCGAGTTTGATTAGACAGCCACTCATCACACCCTGAGGTTGTTGGACGAAACTGTTTCTACGACATGACAAACAACAATGGAGAGAGGCTTTGTGAGTATGTGTGAAGAATATAAACTCCACCCAGCGCAGTCAAGATTCCCTCAACCCAGACGCCGTCTGTGGACACCCAGCAGGGTCTAAACACCAGCTCGACCACATCCTAATTAACAGGAAGTGGACAAATTCCCTAAGGAACTATAGAGCATACAACTCTGTGGAACTAGACTCAGACCACCGGATTGTCAGCATCAAGCTCGTGTGTAGCCTAAGATCTACCAAAGGGAAACCCTGCACAAGACCGAGGTTTGACTGGGAAAAGCTGCAGAACGCTGACACAAAAGAGCTATTCCAGATTGAGCTGTCAAACAGATTCGATATCCTCAAGAGCAACGACACATCCACCAATAACTGAGAGATACGAACAGTTTGAGAAAGCAGTTTCAGAAGCAGCCGAAAAAGTTGTTGGAAAATGCAACCCTCATGGCATGCCAACCTGGGTTACGGACATGACCATTCACCTAAAGTCTGAGAGGGACGCGGCCAAAAGACGTTACCTTTGTCTCAAAGTCACGGCAATCCAGAGACCTAGACAGATGGAAGAAGCTCAACACCTGTTTGAATGAGTCTTACAAGGCAGATGAATCGTCCATGCTCAACAAACAGATGGAAGATCTTCATCAGGCTGACCAGAAAGGTGACTATTCCACCACATGGAAAATCATCCACGATCTCTCCGTACGGACAGACCGTGTAAACAAACACGGTGGACAAGAGGCTCTGTCTTGTTCATGTCATAAATTGTGGTGTTTGGGGCATAATTGTGGTGTTTGGGCCATGCGCTTGATGTTTAGCATTATCCTGTAGCAAGAGGTAGCGAAGGCATTTATTTTGCATTCCGTATCTTGGGATATCACCCAGGATTCACATCCATACAGTATGATAAGCGCCGCCAGCTGAGATTCCTTGGCCTTATACTCCGTCTCCCTGATGAAGAGCCTGCTAAAAAGTATGCCACCTACGCACCAACACATGGGCAAAGGAGACCTGGTCGTCCTTGCACAACATATCTGACATAATACAACGCTTACTAGGGGACAATGAAGGCATGATTGAAGATCGACAGATTGTCACTCTTCCTCAAGACCGTCGTGCATGGAAGAAACTTGTGGTCGCCTGCTCTGCAGCCGAAGGATGATGATGAATCGCTGAGGAAAAATAATTAAGACAGCTCTTAAATATAAAGAGTGTCCCAAACGTCGCGCCACCTTTTAAATGCGTCGTTTTTCAAACTATGTAAATAATTGCAGAGCGACACCAAACCACCAAACCTGTTGCTGCAAAACACGGACGAGCTTATATCATTGGATTCTTTCAAAACTGATTTTGTTTCCACATAGACCCAAACGTTTTGAATCTGTTGATTTTTAGTGAAGTTTATCGGCGAATGATAGCATAAAATGACAGCGGCCGTTAATGGTTAAGGAATGTTAATCGCACGTGCCTGTGTGTCGAGTTTAAAAAGAATGCACCTGCTCCCCGGCACCTGTTCTATTGTTTGTTAGCACATGCACATTGCACGCGGCGGTGTATTAAAAGAACCCATGCATGCATCAATATGTTGAAACTCGGGGTTTGTCCCGGGGTTTGGTATCAAAATAATTCTACAAGATCGCGCTGCATCGACATGTTTACGTTGTCGCGCCATGCAAAGTTCATAGTTAGAGAAATGAAGCATTTAAACAGTGGCGCGATTTTTGGGACACCATGTACCTCGAAGAAAATTCTTTTCTTGATAACTGAGGATACTAGTAAGAGACCCTATATTAGGGGCACTGCCGTACACGCTGTCCAATGCACCGATTTTCGTCCCGCAATCAGTTACGGCAGTGGTATAGTCGCCAGGCGTTTCAACGACCAAGTAGCAATGCTTGTCAAAGCTCACCCAGCCAGCGGGACAACAGTCTGTGCAATCAACTGAAAAAAAGAGATATATTTAACATATTTTCAGAATGTATTAAAAATTGAGGGTACCACCACCTTACTAGGGTGTAGGGTAGGCCGTCATGAGGGTACCACCACCTTACTAGGGTGTAGGGTAGGCCGTCAACGTCTAAGGGTTATGGGTTTGTTTGTTTACACGATCGGTCCTTACGGATACACGCTTTGGTTCTGAAGGGACAAGACTCGAGCAAAATGCTCAGGCCAAGCCTATAATATAAGCAAGGAGTTAATATCATAGTTAACAACTCCTTGATATAAGCATGATGGCTGGGGAGGGAAGGGGAAGGGGGTAGGGTGGCGCCTTACAATATATAAAAATCGCTATTTTAAAAAGTATCCGTTATATCTAAAAGGAATACAGCTCTATTCATTAAAACATGCATTACATGTACATGTACAGGGTGAGTCAAAATAGTCCGGTCCCGATTTCACCGATTTTTTAAACCAGTTAAAATTTTAAAATGAAGATATTTAATAACTTGCCTAGCAAGGTGGCATTACTAGCTATAACCTAAATTTTATTTCATTAACATTTGTTATTCGAAACGGGAGATATGATAATTTATCTAAATTCTGTGAAATAAAATCTGTTCCAACTTATCTAAGGGATCCCTATGGATGTTAACGTTTAACGCGCGCCTTTTGAATAAGTCAATCGAAGGCGTGTTGGTATTCACAGCAATTACAATAGGAAAAGAGATTCTATTGTCTTTGCGGTTATGTTTTCAATAGTTTTCGTGCAATCAGAGATAGCCTATAACAAACATTATTGAGTTTTAACAAAATGTTGACCAAAATATTTTGAAACTTGTTATTTTAATCGAACTGATATGAGAGAAGTCTGAGAGAAAACAGATCTTATATCTTTAAACAGTTTGTGATTTGGCAACTTACCAGGCAAAGTGCATAGTCCATTTTTATGAATATATTTGTGCAATACTGAGTTATATTATAATATATTTAAATACTTTGCATGCAATATCGTTCAATTTATCAGAGATTCAACAAAAAAACATGATATTTTGGTATAAATTGCAACAGTTACACAGTGTGTTGTGTTGTATGAATAACTAATATTACAGTAGAATTAACATCCACCACCAAACTTGGAACACTTTGGATTACGCGTCTTTTTGTAAAAATGTTGTAAATCTGGCGTGGAATATGATATTGTCTTGAAAACATCACCAGGTATGAAGAAGTATGTTTACTCTCATAAACAATGAAAACAATTACCAATTTTGTACAAGAAGTATTTTTCTTGATTTTTTGAAAACGGGACCGGACTATTTTGACTCACCCTGTATATGGTTGGAAAATAATTATCTAATGTATTTATATTGACCATTTTAATTGAACACAGAACTATAATTTTCAATTAAATGAATTTAAACTGCACATCCCAATCTGTGATTATTTGAAATTCGAACCGGTTGTCTGTGTCGAAAGTGCTGATGGGATAGCCATACCCAATATTATGATGTCATCGTAACTAAAACCGCCTCATCAGCAACGGGTCGCTGGACGTTATCACGCAGGAATTATATGCATAAATCGATAATATCAATACATGAAACAGAGATGCGGACATCTCGTAAGTCTTTCGTCATAGCTTTGATCAATATGGCGACGTCCATGATACATGTGATTGTTTTTCTTTCTAAATCCGATTTTGTCTTTACGCCGTACTTAACGTGAACCTACAGAAATGGTCTGTATATATAATGCTACATATCTGAGCGATACAGTTCTATGTGTTATTAATACTACTTACACGCATCATATAAAACAACCTGTTCAATAATGTATTCATCTCCCAAATCAACTCTCCAATATGGACCGACATCACCAGTCTGAGCTTCAGCCACTGTATATAAAAAACAAAAACTCTATTAAGAATCGGACTCTTTTATTTCTTTTACAACGTCTTTAAAATATCAACAGAAGTAAACAGACAAGTCAGAATCTCAGACGAGGGTGGACACGAATGGCCGTACATTTTGAAATTCCGTTGGTTTTAACGTAAAAATTGATTTTTCTTTTATCAAACCACCGGGGTCTTTGTTTGATAGATATTTGCAACACTTTCAAAAATCCGGAGTTTGTGAGAGCGTGTTTCTACAGGGGAAGAAACCGCTAAGAATCGGTAAGTTTTTCCATAGAAACAGACAGGACCCGCTATTCTGGTAATCCCAAAAACCTTCACAAACCAGGTTTGGAACCGGTAAGAAACGACAAGAAACCCAATAGAAACAGAAAGGCGATTAATCTTAGCGGTTTGTGCCGTGAACCGTGTCACACTGGGTTATACACATTGTGAAGCAATATGTTTCAGGCGCGGTGGCATTGCGCGGTGGCATTGTTTGGTATTACACAAGGTCAAATGTCGTGGCCCATCGACTAGGATCGATAAACTTAGCGGTAACTTTTCGCAAGTAGAAACAGTGGGATTAAATACTTACCGATTAATCTTAACGTTTAATCTTAGCATTCACTTTGCAGTGCCCCAGTAGAAACACGCTCTAAGGGACAAATCTGCCGAATGTAACAAAAAGTCTTTGTTTTTTCCTCGTCTTCAGGTGGCAATAGTTGAACCCCCTCAAAAAATGAAGTCGTTTTTTAAAGAATTTTGATGACAGCGATGTTGTAAAAGAGGCGATAAATAATTTGACAGCTTTTTATACACATGAGTACCCTCAATTTATAGGAGAGCCCCCCCTCCCATCCCGGGTGTTTGCTTACTTGTGATGGCACACGAGTCCCCATCGTTAACATCTATGTCGAGGTTGCCATCTATTGCTTTGGTGGATCCATCGCTGCCCGATATCGTGCTCTGCATAGTCGTTTTCCCAATTAAGTCTATGGCTTGTGCTGAAAAAACAATCATCAATCGGTGCGAATTTAAAGGCTCACTTCATCATTATTTCTTATGACATGGGTATATCATATGGGTATCACGCGGATGTCACATGGGTATCAAATAGGTATCATACAAGTGTCACGTGGGTATCATGTGACATTTCTCATTTTGGCATTCTTCAAACACGGCTGATTAGGTTATCACTTTCCATTGACACTTGTCCAACGCTCACAGTTTCCTGGAAGGACTCCTAATTATGACTAGAGGGGGCTGTTAACCCCCGGGGGGTACTCACGTATGTAAGGCATACGGGGATGTGCCGCTCCAGTGGGTCGTTTTTTCACGAGACATCCTTAGCCATGGGTAGGCTTTTCAGTGAAAAATCCTTAGACATGGGTCCTGTTTTTCGCGATTTTCGCGAAAATTTGCCAAAATTAGGTCTTTTTTCGCAAAAAATCACCCTTAAAAATGGGTATGGGTTTTGAATCTCCAGCGGCACACCCCCAATCACACCAAATCCGAGTACCCCCCCGGGTGTTAACCCCAAAAGCATGACATTTATTAAGCGCTGAACACCTGAACTTTTAATGTGATGTATTATAAAAGTATACATATTTTGAAGGAACTGAGTCGGAGAAACCATTTATGGTATACAAATTTCACTAAAAATGCTGATTGTTTTTGGCTAAAAAGCAAAAAATGCTGAAATTGCACCAAAATCATCTAAAGACAATTCTCTGGGAATATTTTTCTTTAACATAAATATTTTTGAGTTTTAAGGTAAACAAACACTTTTTCGCACTTTTTGGTCAAAATTAAACAAACTGAATTATTCAAAAAAAAATCAGCATTTTTGATACCAAAATGGATATGATAAGAACAAAAGGGCCGGTCAATGGACACTATTCGTGACTTACGTAAAGTGTCCGGAAATGTCCACGTAACATCCTCCTGAAACCACGAATAAAATCCAATGTAGCAACAGGTACAGATCGTCTCCGTATCCTGGAAACTCAAAAGAGGTGATGTGGCGCCATCCATGGTAACCGTCAACAAATCTGAAAATCAAAATCAAAATTTGTTGGAAGAAATGATTTCTTCTAAATAGGCATAGTACAGGTACAAACCTGCCACGTACATCATTTCGAGCACAATATTAACAAATGTCCATTTTTAGGTAAACTCAAATCTAAGCTATAAACAAACGAAGGTACATGTATAATGTATATAAAAATGTCCTCTTTTCAACTTATATGATTTAGTTATGTTCTTGATATTGTAGTCATTTACCCTCCTAGAAATATTTTAAATACAATTATGTAGACTATTTCAATAGTTTTAACACAGCGCGTAAAACCTCCCATTGAGTGCATGCACAGAAATCACCTCTCTCATTTGTTAGAAACGCACCTGTAAGAACTGCTTTTTCCGTGAGCGATGCATTCCATGTACGGATATGTCCTTACCATATATGGTAGCCGTAACCTTCACCTGACGGAATTGCTCAAAATACCTCATTTTTGGACCTTATTTTCAAAATAGTAGATATTCTATCTTATACTACACATTCAAATGTTTGCGAACATTTGCATTTTCAGGAACATGATGTACAACAGGGGTGGGCAGCCTACGGCCCGCGGGCCGCATGCGGCCCGCCAGTGTTTTTTTGTAGCCCGCAAGATGTCTCAAGAAAAAATCAATCTATTTTACTTCATCATAAAAAACGAGCTATAGCATTTATCGGCACAAATGATGTTCCTCAACGTAGGTCTACTTTCCGTATTAATTGTCATCTGTACTGCATCGTGATTACGTTTTTTTGAAGATAGATTATGAAGCACACACACCTATTGCTTGAAAGTCTTCGGAATCAAAGGTTTGAAATCAACAGCAGGTCATTGGTCTAGAAAATGTGGTTAGGTGCGGCCCAGAAAATGTTTCACTCCTTATATCTTGCCCATTCATTCAAAAAGGTTGCCCACCCCTGATGTACAAATATTGAATAATGTGTTGAAAATGCGACTTTGGAAACGGCATGGATTGCCATTAAAAGGTGCTTATCATCATGATCATGTCTAATCTTTGTTGTTTGGTGGCAAATTTGGCACCAAATTGTGCCACAAAGATTCATCCAAATGTCTATCTATCCTGTTTGGTCAAAAAGTAATTGGAAGTCTCTCTAGGATAGGTCTAGGATATAAAAAAGTGTATGGTTTTCTTTTGTTGGGCTCTTATTAATTATGATTAAAAATAGAAGTAACACTCTTTGGTCATTTTGTTGTATTTGTAGAGTCTGTTCAACAAATTTGAACGCAATCGGCTGTTCTTTTAAAGTTAAGACTTTCCACGCGACAAAATGTTTAAGAAATGTCGGAATTATTGAATTTAATCGGCATTTTTGGAATCACCATGAGAAATGCATAATGCAATTTTCACTGTGTTTCCAAATATGGTAATGAAACTTACTTATTTTAACATTTTTGAAACATTTGATGACATTTTGGAATGTCGTCTGCAGACGCCTGCCGCGTGGAAAGTGTTAAAAGTGTTCGATGTAAATTTCAGTGTCACACTTACTTCCAGTATACGAGATGGTAAACGCCACATCAGTCCCCTCTTGAAGTATAGGATTTTCAAAAGCGCTCACAACATCCCGGCACGAGTAGTCACGTGCTAAACCGTGAGTAGGTGACCATGAGCATCCTAAATGCGCATTCAAAACTGTGAAAACAAAACAAAAAACGTCAACTCATTCATTTTTCTTGCACTTTTTCTTATTTTTACTTAATTTATTTAGTCAGCATATAACACAGGCAATTTTCATATTGGTTCATAAGACCAACCGTGTGAACTATACAAATGATTGAGGTGATTTTATCCTAGGGAGTGTTCATAAATACTTTGGTGGAGGTGGTTGGAAAAAATTGAGCCATGGACATCTATTTGTTGTTGACCAAAAATAGGGTGGTTTTTTATTGATCCCCCTTTTTTTTAAGAACCTTCTTTTTTTTATCCCCCCCCCCGCCCATTCATGTTCTATAATCTATAAAAGAAACAATAACAAACCTTAGACCAGGCTAAAAATGAGCTAGGTATCACTTGGAGGCGTTCTTTATCTCATATGGTTTTTCTAGACCAGAATTTCATGAGGAATAAGAATATCTTTGGTAATCAGCCCAAATCCTGAACGCGCCCCCAGGAGACAGCAAAATCCAAAATGGCCGCCATACAGGGGCCCCAAAATTCAAATGGCTTCAAATTGTTCGGCTGAGCACAAGGATTCCAAAAATGTATAGTTTGTCCCACTTCCGATGTTTGGTTAACGAGTTGTCGGGCAAAACGTTAAAAGGTCGTTGACCTTTGCATATGGGGTCAAAATTTAAACGTGCTCCGATTTTGAAAAACAATATCTCAAATTGCTCGTATGATCACAAGGATTCCAAAAATGGTAGTTTTTACCATCTAGCGTGTCCGTGGTACCTTACAAAGGGATCAAAAGGTCAGGTTACATATTGACCTATACAACACAATATCATCCCAAATTCGTGACGTGATCGACACGTGATAACGAGTGTCCAATCACCACATGAAGATTCAGCTCATTTGCATAAATAAACGTATAGGCCTATTATACTCACAAATGGCGTAATGCGGTGCGATCAAATGAGGCACGGGTGAGATAAAGAGAGCCGCATTACGAGCTCCGTTGACCTTTAACCTCAGTGGCATCGAACTGTCTGGCCAGGCAGCTCTAAATTCAACCTGCTCCTGAGCCTGGAAAAATCCCGGATCTCCCGGGCTGTCATAAATCAAATCTGAAACAGAAAGATCGATTAATCTAGTACGGGAGCGAATGGTTCTGATTTAATCATGATATGTATAATATAGTCCGGGATATTAAAATAGTGGTTTCTTTCTTACCACCACATTTGCTAATCAGCTAATTATGAATTGCTTATGGGCTAACATTTTCCCGGACGAGTTGTGTCAAGTGGCTTGTCCTGTTTTGTTTAGTCGTGTCTCGTTTAATTTTGCTCCAAAGAAGATTTTAAGGTCTTCCCACAATGTATTGCGCGAACGCCAGCCGTCTAAAGCTTTTTTCACACAATGTATTCATTGATGTAAGCTAGAACCTAAGAACTACAGCGATGAGCGCGCTATGAAGCCTTGATTGTGTGCATAACGTCTATGGGAACCGAGTCAAATTGGAGACCAGAATTGTGCAAAAACGCAATACATTGTGGTGGTGTCTTTAAATCTTCTTTAATTTTGCTCTTAGGTCCCGACGTACAAGTACTTTTAAATAAAATTATAATATAGTTGTTGTTTTAACACTTTTCATGCGCTGCGGCAGTCGCCAAAATGATTACAAAAATGTCAACATTATTTAAATTCATCACCATATTTGGAATCACAATGAGAAATGCATTAAAATGAGTACAAAGATGCCTAATATTGGTTCAGTAATGCTTGAGATAGACTTTGAAAGTTAGGAGAGGTTTCTGAAAAACCTGTTTTGATTTGTATGGTCAAACTCATAGCCGCGTGGAAAGTGTTATGGCTATACGAACCCACTTGTCAGGGTTTCTACTCACCTCATAATGTATTACTCTATTTTGTTGTCATTTGGCTCAATCAAGTGAATTGGATTTTTTTTAAATTTTGTTTTTAAACTTTTTGTTTTGTTAAGGACGAAAAAGTTTGAATTGAGGCGCAATGATTATGCTTATTGTAACAGTTAATGTTAGACTAGGAGTGATAACAAAGTTTATGATCATTCGTAATATGAAACAAACAATGGTATACTTAAGGGGGAACTCAAGGAAGTTTTTGATTTGATTTTTTGATTTTTGTGAGTGCTGTAATTATTGAACTATTAATTAAATGCATACAAAAAGTATACATTTTTGGAAAGGAAATGGATCAGAGAATCCAAATTTGGCGTCAATTTTGACCAAAATGTTGAATTTTTGAGAAAATCACAAAATTCTTTTTTTGACCCAATTTTTTTGGAACAAGCTAACAAAATTATTTTTGAGTAAAAAATGCCCAAAATTGCTTGATTCTAATGTTATGTCACTAATATAGGGACGATTCTCTCATTTTTTCACCTAAACTTGTATTTTTTGAAATTTTGACCAAAAAGTGCCAACAAATTGATTTTTTTTAAAAAATCGTCCCTAAAGTAGTGTCTTAATAGTATAATCAAGCAATTTTGGGCATTCTTTACTCAAAAATAATTTTGTTAGCTTGTCCCAAAAAAAATTGGTCAAAAAGTGATTTTTTTTTTAATGATTTTCTCAAAAGAAAATCAACATTTTTGGTCAAAACTGATGCCAAAAATGGATTCTCTGACCCAAGTCCCATCCAAAAATGTATACTTTTATATGCATTTGATTAATAGTTCAATAATTACAGCACTCACAAAATTCCAAAAAAACTTCCTTAAGTCCCCCTTAAGGTATAAAGTGTACTTTATGTCCCAGGTATGCATCAACTATGCGGTACAATAAAGTGTACCATGATACCCGAATGATGTGTTTTATTCCGTCAAAGACTTGAAACACAGATGGGAATTAAAACACACCACAAGAGATACTGACCTTGTGCAGTGGAGTATTTCTGTGTCAGGAGAATGCAGACAAGTGCAGTCGTTACTACTGACGGCAGACCCATTGTAGGGCTTTGGTCCAGTCCTCTGTAATTCAGAAAAAAAAGAAAACAGTTTGTATTATTTTCCTAAACATATTGATGAGCATTTTCGGTGAATTTTCAATTTTTTTCAAAATGTTCAAAATGTTTTAAAACGGTCCAAAAATATATAAATAAAAATAAATAAAAATAAACGGACCCGACTACCAAAGGAGAGGAATTCTACACCAAAATCATGCAGACTACCTGGTTAAGGCCTACAATATTTATGAGGTATCTATTATACAATCGAGTGTCGTGTTTTTAGCACGAACCCCCCTCATGTTACCCAGCTTTATTTGGGTCCGTAAATCGCAACTTAGCGCTCACGAAATGGAAATAATATAAAATATACTATCCATTCGAGAGTCGTTTACGAATTCAAAAAAGAAATGAGTGTGAATCGTGAGTTTCTGAGCCATTTTGGGGGAACTCGATTTACCGCAGTAATGGTCAACCAAGTCATAAGCATGATGAGCACTGCAGTTACTTTTACGTTGATAGTTAAAGCATGAAAGTAACATGTGGGAAAGGTCGTCAACTCTTCCACAGCTCACTCAATTATAAAGACGTAGCGCATTCTGAACTTGAATGGAGCAACGCTAAGTAAGATATTGGTACCGTCTAAGGTAATTGAGCTTAAGTAGTCACATGTTGAATTTCATGTTATACACCTCAATTTTGATTCGAAACGGTAGAAAAGGGATAGTTATAGGCCATAATATATAATACTTGACTATATTCTGTCCTAATATATCATAGTTTTATGATTTACTGGTGAAATAATGGTATTAAGATAAGTATTAGGTATTTATCTACTTGTTGCCACTTAATTTCATGTTTGTTCAGTTGGCCTACCGGTCTAAGACCGTGGCATCCTAAATCAAGAAAAGCAATTTCCAAGTGTCACATTTTCTTTTGTCTTAATTTTTGTATTACAAATGACGTTGTTTTATAAATTAAACATTGGAAACTTAATTTATACTACATGTATACAAATGCTTTTTTTACCTCTGAAAAATTACATTTTGAATTATTAATTGCAATTTAATATTACGGAGCGATCAATATTTACGCCAGGGGGTCCGGGGGGGGGGGGGGGGGGGGGCTGGAGGTAATCAGGGGGGACACGATATTTGATTTGGTCAAAAGTACCAAAGATGAAAAATGTTAATTTATACAATACATGTTAATTTATGCTATAGGGACTACAAATGTTTGATAAAGGGAAACATATTTTTAAAAAAATGCATAAATAAGACAATTAAAGATTAAAACCCAACTACCAGCAGGAGGCTCGGAGACGCAAAGAGCAACTGTACTATAACACTAAGCCCAACCCAAATCATACCCAGACCAAAACCGGTTAAAATGTTTAATTCCGTAAAGATTACCACATTTATATAAGGCCGTGTGTTTTGAACTCGCCACCCTTACCGTTGCATGTCCAGATTTTTACATTTTACACCATCTGAGATTCGAACTAGCATATCGCAATAACTATTTGTTCTACCCCATATAAAGTATATATTTTATGAACGGTAATCTCACAAGGAATCCAAATATGCTGTTGGAATTTAGATAAAACCTAATGGTAACATGTTGTGATTAAGAATGTTTAAAAAATATCGATTTTTTTCATATTTTGATTTAAGCTCAATAATAATTTGATACCTATCCCAATCATAATTTTACTGTGCATATTTCAGTTCCTCATACAATTACCCATCAGAACATAATAGTTGTTAATGGTAAACGTGTTGAAATATACTATATCGAGAAGTAAATGAGCACAAACCTTTAAATTTCATAATTATTAGAGTTTACAAGTATATTTTTTTTGGTATGCACCCTATCCTGATTTAAACGGCATTTTTACAATTTTTAAATTCCCCTATTTGAGAGCTTTCCAAAAATGTATAATTTTGCTATCATCGGTTAAATATTTCTTTTGTTATAGTCATGTATGTAAAACCGATGAATTAGGGCAAGTTCACTGTGTAGCGAATAGGGGAAAAGCCAAGGACAACGCAATTGATTCATGATTACAATTGTTGGACAATAGTTGTCACATTTGTTGAAACAGAATCTTATAGAATATAAAATAATCTATAAAATGAGAGCAAAATCATGTTTGTACCATACAGGAATGAGGAGTTATAGTAAATTGAACGTAGAATTGGGAACATTTTCTATATTCCCCATAGAGATTGCATACCGGGTGGTTCAACAAAAAGTTGACCCAAGTTCAAAGTAATTTATCAACCACATTTAAAGTTTCAGAGAATTTGTTTTTACTTTGTCTTAATCAGCAGTAAGTTTTGAAATTATCCTGAAAAGATGGCACGGTTAGCTTGTTTGGTTCTTCAGATATGGTTTATTACAGAAACATGTACAAAACTGACTTGTCCACGGGAGCGTCATTTAGTTTTTGTCTTAAACAAAACAACATGCTCTAGTTTCAGAATTGAAAAGCCCGTCCTGACAAAGTATCCCAATATCTATGCTTATGTGCCATTCACATTCAACAAAGAAACGTAGATACGTATAGGTAGGTAATGTCAAGCACCAGACAAGATGTTTCAGATGTCTCCTTTTTTCTTTTTCTCCTATTTTTACAATTTGTGACCAATCGTGTGTAAGTCCACTTTGTACATTCCATCTCTACTAAAGGACGCTCCCGTGGCCAAGGCAGTTTTGTGCATGCTTTCTGCAATGAACCATATCTAAAGAACCAACAAAGATAAATATCAGGATAATTTCAAAACTTACTGCTGATCAAGACTAAGTAAACAGAAAATTTCTGAAACTTTAAATGTGGTTGAAAAATTACTTTGAACTTGGGTCAACTTTTTTTTGAACCACCCGGTACAGCGCCGCCGCCACCGCCACCGCCACCACCCCTGACTTTCACGACATAATCAATCATATCTCAGCCAAACATTTATAGAAATACCTGATTTATTAACACAATGTAGCTAGATAAATAGGCTTTCACATGACACCTCAACCATAGCTCTACCACATTTAGTTGTTGAGTTAATAGAGAGAGATGGACGATTCGTCACCAAAAATGCAACGCCACCACCCTTTTTTGGGGGGGGGGGTGAGTTCAAAACACATGGCCATAATGCGTAATCTTTGAAAAGGATCACCTCATTTAAACAACACTTTACTTTGTTAAATTAACTCAAACTTAATTTTTGTTGTTGCGATATTTGCGTTTTGGGAAAATGTGGATCATAAAGGTAACACACGGAACAAACCGAGAGGAGTAGAAAACGGGGAATAGGGTTGTAAGGGTCAGGTTTGGCTTATAATAAAGTGCTCAACAAAAGAAAGGCGTACACTTTGTTTAGGTCATTTAAAGTAATAAAGTTTGTGCTCAATAAAGCCCAAACTCTTTTAACCATCGAAGCGGTAATTGTCAATGGTCATTGTCATTTAATTGTGGGCGTCCTTGGTTACCGATTGACCATTCACGGCTACTTCCGGTTGCCCGCGAGCAGCTCTTTGTTTGTTTGTTTTGCTATGCCCATTTGGTACAGTTTGTACCTCATTCGCTCTGTGTTTCCATACAATGAGGATCTGTTTTTAAATAAAACCACTCCCACCCTCCCATATTCATTTTGCTTTACCCCATCGGCATGGTTGCTTAATTCCACTGTCCAGTTGCTACCGATTATTTAATTCTGTTTGTTTGTTTATTTTTTTGTTTGTTTTTTCCTTCTCTACTAATCCGGGTGTATTTGATTTATTCCTTCCAAATTTTTATTGATTTTTTGCCATTTTCTTAAATTAGGTTTTGTTCCGCTTTCAATCGGGCCCGTTTTTTTGTTTCATTGGTTGTTTCAGGTTTGTCGTTTTGTTTTTGTTTTTCTTTTTTGTTTTTAAAAACAAAAATTAAAAAAATTAAAAAAAATTAGCTAAAATCCCGGAATATATTCATTTTAATTAGGCATTATTAGCTTTTGCTTAGGCCTTTGTTCTTCAGTGTATCCTGTCATGTATATTGCCCCTGCGGCTTACTTAGGGGGACCAATTGCCACAATGGCCTCGGGTCTTAATTTCCCTTACCCCAGGCTATGGTTTCTTGTTGTACCATAGGCCTGTATCTCGCCTTTCGGCTTACCCGGGGGGACAATTGCCATAATGGCCCGGTCCTTAATTATCCCTTATTTCAGGCCTTTGTTCTTTGATTATCCCAGGCCTGTATCTTGCCTTTCGGCTTACCCGGGGGGACAATTGCCATAATGGCCCGGTCCTTAATTATCCCTTATTTCAGGCCTTTGGCCTTTGATTATCCCAGGCCTTATCTTGCCCACGCGGCTCAACCATGGGGGACCAATTGCCATATCGGCCGGTCTTAAGTATTCCTTATTTTTAGGCCTCTGTTCCTTGATATTCCTAGGCCTTTATCTTGCCTTAGCGGCTTACCATGGGGACCAATTGCCATAATGGCTTCGGTCTTAATTATCCTTACCCTAGGCCTACTATTCTGTGATTATCCTGGCCTGTATCCCAGTGATTCAATTGACATATTGAGTTTGGTTTCACTGTTTTGGGCCTTGGGTTTTTGCTGTCCCTTGGCTTCCAAGTGTTATACTTGTAGTTTCCACTTGTTCTACTGCATGATGTAGTGGATGGCAAATATTGTAATTTTAAGGAGAATTTTTTTAAAAAGTCAGGGATTTAAATCACAATTATTCTCTTTAATATAAGAAATATTTATAATGGTAAAAGAAAGTTATTCAATTTATTATGAAGTCAAAAGAAATGTATTACTGCTTCATCCTATAATTGGTATTATATTAATTAGGCCAACTCATTTAGAGTTCAACTAGTTAATTACCGTTCAAAAATCAATTTTCTGAAACTATCACTTGATAAGATTTCATCGGTGGTAGGGCTGTTGGTCATTTACCCATTCCCCCAGATTTGATTATTTTATATTTCAAATTGATGATTTACAAATTGAATAACATTGAAAGAAAGCATTGATAAATTAGGCCAAGTTTATTTAAAAGTTATAACCATCTTTAAAAATAATTGGAATTCTGTTGAGCTGTTCTCTAAGTTTATGTCCCTTAGGTATATCACTAGGACCCCAATTATGGTTTGATAATTTTGTATTATTATCCTTTTTTGTACTCGTATCTTTTGCATGGCCAAACACCAGTTGGCATTTTGGCTAACGGTTTGTTCAATTTAAAAATATTTATCAATGTAGTATAAGGGCTGATGCCCCTGCTAAATTATGTATCAACTATTCAACTTATGTAAATGTAGTTGTGTAATAAAATCTAATTAGTATGGAGCCTCAGGGCTATATAATCTATTTATGTCTTTGGCTGTGTTTTCAATTCCCGCTGTCTAAGGGTAACTTTCGATTATTTGTTTACCAAACAGGCTAGATAGACATTTGGAAGAATCTTTTCGGCATATTTTGATACCAAACATAACACCTAACAACAAAGATAAACCATAATTAACACCATTTATAGAAAATTAGATTAGTAACTTTTCAAAAGTCACATTTTCAATACACAACAACTATGTATGTGTGACCGCTAACTTTAAGGCGTGTACCGCTAAATCACGCATACCAGACACATACGGATTAGAAAATATATTGAGAAATATTCAAAGTGAGCTCACTAACTAATTCACAACCAATTAACTGGCAAATCTTACTCACCTTTTAATGTATCAAACAATTTTGTTTCCCGTCATAGGTCCGCCATTATATTTCCTTAGCTTAGCTATAATATATTCATCACAACTTTATATCGTACCAATATTATTAAGCATGTACATGTACATGCCAATTCATTATACATGTTCAATGACCGTAACTTTAATACAATTAGAGTTAAGTTATATTATTAGTATAAATACTCCCATAATGACACCCTGACCCTGACAGTGAATGGACAGGTATTTCAGCAATCAAGCGCAGTAACGAAAGGCCATTCAAATAAAGTAAAATGTTAAATGAAATAATAATAATAATAATAATAATAATAAGAAAATACAAAATTGCAATGGGTAACACAATTGGTTATACATTTTTGGTTTAAAATGCTAGTTTTGACACCTCATTTTAAATATATCAATGTAAACTTTTAAAATATGATAAAAAGTACACAAATTAGCTTTATTTCATTATAATAACATAACAGTTTATTCAGCTATTGAATTAGCTAAATATCAATTTGAATCACAATATGCTAGTTTAATTCATTTATTTTTTATTTTAAAGTTGTGTCTATTTGATTGCTTTCTTAATTTTTTAAAGATAAATACTAGAATTACTCCCAATACTTCAATTGAATATTATACATTCTTATAATTTATAGTGGGTGTAGTTTTGGATGTCAAGGGCCAATTTGATTGGTTTTGGGCTGATTTTCGACCGATACGCACTATTTTATATTATGAGACCGATAATATATAGTTTTGGCGGGGTTGAATTCATACCTTAAAGAGCGTATGATCATCGCGTTAAGATTGTCAAGCGTGCCCTACTTGCCGGCGTATGCGTTGTGCGTATAACGCAGCGTTGCCGAGTGCGCGCAATTATTCGAAGCAAAAAGTTGGTAAACAGCTCGCGCCGGATTCCCCCGATTTGATAAAGGGGGTTGATGTTTGATTAAAATAAATTATGATAACAGATCAAAATAACCAATAGGCCTATACTAAATAGGAATGAGAATAAAATATAGTTCGTAGCTGTTTTGATATACGTTGGTATCATAATGTATAGACTGTACTATATTTGTGTCGTCGTGTATGATACATTATGAGACCAACGTATAATAGCAAAACAGCTACGAACTATATTTCATTCTGCAATTGATATAATTAGGATGGAAATACTGGTAAGAAACAGAGTCATCATGTATATTGGCCCGTCGTTTATTATTAAACACAATGAATTCAAGCGTAATTTGATCTACGTCATGAAAGCCGCCGAGTCATGCATGCAAAAGAGTTAACACTTTCCACGCGGCAGGCAGACGACATTTCAAAAGTGCACAAAATGTTTGAAAAATTTCAAAAGTATTGAATATCATTACCATATTTGAAATCACCTTGAGAAATGCATTGAAATAAGTACAATTATGCCTAGTATTGGGACAGAGATCATTGAGATAGACTTTGAAAATTGTGAAAGGTTTCTGAAAATTCAGTTTTGTATATGGTAAAACTAGCCGCGTGGAAAGTGTTAATACGATAACATGGCATTGGTAACTTATCAACGGTTCGATGATTTGCATTGGTGCGTGACGTTTGACAAAAATAATATACTACCAACAAGAACTGTCTTTAAAAATGACAACGCGGTTAATATTAGGCAACTGGATACTGACTTTCCACTTCATTCAGATACTCGCACATCAGTACTTGTAATCACTGGAATAAGAAGTTAAAGGTAGGTGTTCCGATTTCTGGCCTGATTTTGAACTTGATGTTTTCTATTCTACATGAAGGGTCATCCTTAAAATAATCATATACAAGGTTTGAGTTGCATAACTCCAATGGTTCTTATTTTAGAAGCACAAAGTGACATGAAATTTGCCCATTGAGTACTATTTACACAAATTAGCGGGGTGGTTAACCACCTTTGGAGGTTGTTCCATTGCATTTTGGCCTATAACGTCTAAATGAAACATATCTTGCGCCAAAGATTTTATAGAAAAAATGAGAAAAATAATGTGTTTTCTTTTGATATCAAAATATATTGAGGTGAAAACAAATCTAAATTGATCGGAACATACACCTTGAAACAAAATAATAATAATAATACAAAATAATTAAAAATAAAAATGAGAACAAAAATTTGGTTGTACATTTTTGGTTTAAAATGCTAGTTTTGACACCTTATTTTAAAACATATCAAAGGAAACTTTAAAAAACCGATTCACTCCTCGTTTTGTGTAATGGTAGTAAGTTCCGGCAAAAACAAAAACCGAGGTTGTTATAAATGGGGTTTGGCGTGAGGGTAGCATTTTATAATTAAAATGAAAGATAATCTCTAACTCTTGTTCTTTGCTCAGGATATTGCAAAATAAAGATTTTTCGATTGTACCGAAAATTTATCACGTGGATGAACACACATGCTCGGAGGCGGTCAGAAGGCGAGAGTCCGGGCTGAGAATAGGGGTGGCGCTCTTTAAATGATCATATCGTAAAATCTAATTGGAATGGGTATCTGTTCTTGACGATTTTATGAAATTTTAATACTTGTTTGTTAGAATGAAGCATTCGAGATTTTCCAAAAAGAGTTACTAAGGACCCCAAATCGCGACTTGTTTAGCTCTATTTTACACGTAATCCAATGGGCGGTATATTTAGTGCTGTGCCCCCTTATGGACGCACCATTAGATTTTCAGGGGGTGGGGTACATGTAGGAAATTGGGTTCGCGGGGGGGGGGGGTGTTAATGTATTCCTTCATATTGAGTTGGGTGGGGTAGAGGTTTTTTTACTCATCAGGGGGGGGGGGTCTTTTTGTTTGGCCTGCATTGAAATGTTTGAAAGACAGCGACCAAAAAACCAACCCCCACCCCAAAAAAAACCACCCGATCGTACTAGGGAGGTCCGTTTACCCGAAAAGTGTCTGTTACGCGTACGTCTGTGGTTATGCAAAGTAGTGTTGGATAACGTTATGTTTAATATGCAAAGTTTATCTGTCTGATAAAGTTTCTTTGTTACATACGCAAAGTTACTTTGAAGTTTTTTATCGCTTGATATGCAATGTTTCTCTGTTTAATATGCAATATTATCTGGTTGATTTGCAAAGATTTCTGATTGATTTGCAAAGTTTTTCTGATTGATCTGCAAACATGTTTGCTTGATGCAAGGTTTTTCTGCTTGATATGAAAGCAGCTCTATAATACAAGGTATTCTGATATTCTATTTATACAATTTTGAAATACTCCTAGATAAAATATTATGATTAAGACTGGGATCACAGATATGAAAAAGAAAACCTCGGGTGCGTAGGTGCATCCAGTGGCGGCGCCAGCCACATAATTTTGGGTGAGCAAACGGGGGGGGGGGGCAAGATTTGTTTGAAATATAAAAATGATGCGCGAAGCGAGCAAATTTGTTGTGCCATTTTACTCTAAAATTTTCAAATTTGGTATAATTCTAACTAATTTGGTATGAAAATGCATGCTTGCGCACAAAATGTAGCTGTTTTATGCTAAAATTGGCAATATTTTGTGTAGTTTAACCCCATTGCCCCTGGTGCATCAGTCATGTTTTAATTTCCGAGCTATATATGCTCTTACTGGTAGGGCGGGTGCACAGATATATATAATGATGAACAAATGTACTTAATCTAAAACAATCTGACTTTTTAAATATCATCCAAACGTGGCCGCCGACCGACTCCTTGCTATAGTATCTTAACTCTGATAGCGCCCGCTATGTTTCCTTCTTGTCCGGACATCGAGATTAAACCTACAATTAGGCCAAACAAAAAGAAATTGTTATGTTGTCCTCGACAGCTTTCAGAGAGGAGGGGCGGGCGGGCGGATTTTGTTCTCTTTTTTTTCTTTTACCAGCAGAAGCTCAAAGTTCAGCCAACAAGAAGTTAAAATCACTCTAAGAGCCGCACATATATGTTATAAACACTTAATTTAATATTAATGCCATTTAAACTGTTTTAAAAAAATCTGAAAAAAATCTGAAAAAAAAATCTGAAAAAAAATAAAAATACGATTTAAAAAAAAAACAAAACGATTTTTTAAAAAAAAACCAACGATTTAAAAATTAAAAAAAATCTGAAAAAAAAAATCGGAGCGGCCCTAAAATGACGAGCGGGCGGTCGAGGACAAAATAACAATTTTTTGACCCATTGTATCACACAAATAGGCACAGATCGGCCTCATTTATCTGCCCTTAACCCATTTCTGGCATGTAGGGAATGCTTGCAGTAATCAAAGATCATGCTTTGATTTTTAATAAAATCGTCAAAAACGTCTTCCAATTAGATTTTATGATATAAACAGCAGCACCCCTGTTTTCAGCTCGAATGCTCGCCTTCTGACCGCTTCCGAACTAGTTTATCATTATACGTTATATAACTTTCTGTAAAATCGAAAATCAACATTTTGTAATATCCTGAGCAAAGTACAAGAGACTTTCTTTCATTTTATTTATAACATGCTACCCTCACGCCAAACTGATTCGCAAAGGACCCCAATTTATCACAAAATCTGATTTTGTTTTTGCCGGAAATTACTACCGTAATACACAAAACATGGAGGGATTTAATGTTATGCGCCCCTTATTAGTCGGGGATATACAGAGGGTTGCCGTGCACCCTTCCAGGACTACCTCAAACAAACCTTTTTGACTTACTTTCATGGTCCTAAAACATATTCAGGATGTTACCCTCTGTATATCCCCGCCTATATGTCTCGTGTTATCTTAAAAGCTTAAAGGTCGCCAACAAATTTGGCATAGCAGACAACACCCCCGTGAGACAACAACATAATTTTACCAACGAACAAAAGTGCGGCTAAAAGGTAATGTTTGCGCCTATCTTCACGGCGTCGTATACGCTACTTTACAGCTCGATACGTTGTTGTACATATATAGTGATGATTTTTAATATTTAAGAATATCTTTTAAGGGATTAATGGCAGTATCATGGTTATGTCTACGTTGATTCACCGTGATCGAAGAAGCTTAAGCTTAATTCACAATTTTGGTCTACAACGTATCGCTTTATGCCACAGTACAAAGTGCCGATGTTGTTTACAAAGGTAGATATTATCGATATTTATAGTATATTAGGCGAGGACCCCCGCTATTTTACGGGCCCGACCGACCATTTTTTGCGCTTTTCAAGAACAGTTCTCAAATCATGTAAAATCAGCCTTTGTTTGGCCGAAAATATGTCGAAAATGTTTACACAATTTTTTTAAAATGTTCCCATTTTTGCAAATTTTGGTGATATTTAAGTTTAAAACCTCCCCCCCAAAAAACCCGCCAGCCCGCCCCTACTTGACAAGTCCGTCCGCCCGTAAGCAGGTGTTCTTTTCATCACCATATGGCGATATTTGCTCGCATCGCTCGTTTACAAGAGTACTTTAGGTCCCAGATACTGGTATACAAGTAGCTACGAAAACAAGCCATGACATAAATTGCCCGCTTAGGAGCGCTATTAATTCGGTCTAGTAAACCTATTGTTATCAATTACTACGAGAGGATTACCTGGTTGTATATTTAAATTCGAGCAGTACTTCTTGCTAACTGCATGGGTGAGTTTCCTTTATGTTGCAAATTACATCCATGCTCAAGGGTTTAAACTACTCAATGGGCATTGAAATACAGCCGGTTGGTTGCACACGAGAATTATGTCATTTATAGCAACCAGATTTGATGCAAGGCGAATATTTAAATTTGTTGCCGGTTTTTAGGGCAACAATTTATAGCGCTGCTAAGCGGGCCTTGTAGCGTAATGATAGACAGTCGGCGTCGTTTTCCTACTGTACCGAGAATAGGAACAGGTTGAAATATTTAATCAAGGCATACATATTATTTGAACATTAAACATGATATCTGATACAAAATTTGGCTTATTTTATTTAGACAAATTGATTCAAATACCCGACGCCGACGCGCTATTTGATAGCTCTCATACAGAGAGCTATGATTCAAAATCAGAGATAGTATACCAGTATCTTTCAATACTAGTGGAACATATAAATTGGCAGTAAACGGTTGAAACTGGTACGAATTCAGTGTAGGTCGATATACCACTTTCGGTCGATATACTGGAACATC
Organism: Ophiura sarsii; assembly: GCA_035610835.1. Lineage (NCBI taxonomy): Eukaryota > Metazoa > Echinodermata > Ophiuroidea > Amphilepidida > Ophiuridae > Ophiura > Ophiura sarsii. Next base: position 60,244,581 of record CM069454.1, read on the forward strand.
AAAAAATGTGCTCCAGTATCGACCGATACTGGAACATTTTATGTGTACCAGTATCGCTCGACACTGGACCGTTTTGTCTCAGTATTGTCCGATACTGGAATATGTAAAATGTTCCAGTATTTGGTCGATACATATCTTTACGATATGGCCGTGTGTTATGAAGTCACCACCCAAAAAGGGTGCTGGCGTTGCATTTGTGGTGACGAATAATCCATCTCTCTCTATTAACTCAACAACTACATATGGTAGAACTATGGTTTAGGTGTCATTTGAAAGCCTATATATCTAGCTACATTTTGTGAATAAATCAGGTATTTCTATAACTGTTTGGCTGAGATATGATTGATTATATTTCGAAAGTCAGGGGTGGCGGCGGTGGCGCTGTGTACAATCTCTATGGGAAATATAGAAAATGTTCCCAATTCTACGTTCAATTTAATACAATAACTTTTCACCTCTGTATGGTGCAAACATGATTTTGCTCTCATTTTATAGATTGTTTTATATTCTATAAGTTTCTGTTTCAACAAACGTGTCAACTATTATGTAACAACAGTTATCATGAATCGATTGTATTGTCCTTGGCTTTCTCCCTATTCGCTACACAGTGAACTTGCTCTAATTCATCGGTTTTACATAATGGTTATAACAAAAAAGCATTCAACCGATGATAGCAAAATTATACATTTTTGGAAAGCTCTCAAATAGGGGAATTCACAAATGCCGTTTAAATCAGGATAGGGTGCGTACTAATTTTTATTTATTTGTAAACTCTAAAAAATATGAAACTTAAACGTTTGTGCTCATTCCCTTCACGACATATTATATTTCAACAAGTAACCCTTGACAACAATTATATTCTGATTGGTAATTGCATGAGGAACTAATATGTACAGGAAAATTATGATTTGGATAGGTATAAAAATATAATTGAGCTTTAATCAAAATATGAAAAAAAATCGATAATTGTTAATCACAACATATTACCATTAGGTCCTATCTAAATTCAAATAGCATATTCGGATTCCTTGTGAGATTACCGTTCAGAAAGTATATACTTTTTATGGGGTAGAATAAGTAGTTGCCCACAGACACATCGAGGAAAAGCAAGGTACGACAAGAGGTGTGCTATTGCCTCCGAAAGCAAACGAGAGGAAGAACATTTTATTCATTTGAACAATCAAACTTTTCCAAAATAATAGAACACATTAGTGTTACACACATTTTTCAGAATCAACTCTTAAGATAACCAATTGAGGAAATGAATTTGGAGGAGGCAAAATGGAGACGCCGAGCTCCTACCCCGGGGCTAGACACGACCGCACTATGGGATCAAATTCCGATATAAGAAATTGGTGGAAATGAATTGGAGGGGGCTAGACGCCGAACTCCTACCCCTGGGCTAGGACACGCCCACACTAGGGATCAAATTCCGATATAAGATTTCTGAATTTTACAACACAACTGATTGATATCAATTCTAAATAATTCAATTTATCAATATCAGATTTCTGAATTTTACAAAAAACAATGGTTGGTGATATAAGGACAAGCTTATTGACAATGCCCCTTGGACCTTGCGCTAGGCGGCGACAGGAGAATCACCTCTCAATAATTCAATTTATCAATAGAAAATTTCTGACATTTACAATAACAATTGTTTGATATCAATTCAAAATAATTCAATTTATCAATATAAGATTTCTGAATTTTACAAAAAACAATGGTTGGTGATATAAGGACAAGCTTATTGACAATGCCCCTTGGACCTTGCGCTAGGCGGCGACAGGAGAATCACCTCTCAATAAATCAATTTATCCATATGATTGGTAGGGCTAATTACATGGAATGATGTGACATGATTTATAAAGGGTTCAACAAAAGAAAGTATACCACTTTGTTTGTGTCATTTGGTACCAAATTTGCCCCCTAACAACAAAGATAAACCATGATTAGCACCATTTAAAGAAAAATATCCCATTTTCAAAAGTCGCATTTCCAATACACAGCACGAGAAAAAAGACCAATTGTTAACACACACAACAAGCACAATGTCGTAAGACCCAACGCATTTGGCACCGTGCGATCGATAGCCCCGTCAATCCTTGCTAATACACACACACCGAGAGACCCCAATTGGTCCTTTCTTCTCGTGCTGTGTATTGGAAATGCGACTTTTGAAAATGGGATATTTTTCTTTAAATGGTGCTAATCATGGTTTATCTTTGTTGTTAGGGGGCAAATTTGGTACCAAATTATGCCTAAAAGATTCATCTAAATGCCTATCTAGCCTGTTTGGTCAAAACAAAATTGAATGTTACTCAAAATGACATAAACAAAGTGGTATACTTTCTTTTGTTGAACCCTTTATATAAAATTATTATAGGATTTGTGAGCCCAAAACACATGGAAGCTATGCATTATTCACTAGTTTGTCAAAAGAAAAAAGAAACTATGCACTAAGCCTACATGTAAGACATGCAATAAGCAAGTACGGTAAAACAACTGAGGGGTGAGGTGGGTGGGAAAAAATTAATTTATGTCCAAGAAAGAACGTCCAATTCGGAGGTTATGACTCAGTAAGGAAAACTGATTGCTGCTCGCAAAGCACGCAGGGAGGGACGCACACAAAAGGAATGGCCATCTATTGTTACTGTGGAATCAGGCGAGGAAAACGCGCGAAACAGAGACACAAGTTGACAGAGGGACGGGACTCTGCGCCGTGAGCAAAAGCGATTTATACAGATTTCATCTGAATAAATCGTCATTGCCCACAGACACATCGAGGAAAAGCAAGGTACGACAAGAGGTGTGCTATTGCCTCCGAAAGCAAACGAGAGGAAGAACATTTTATTCATTTGAACAATCAAACTTTTCCAAAATAATAGAACACATTAGTGTTACACACATTTTTCAGAATCAACTCTTAAGATAACCAATTGAGGAAATGAATTTGGAGGAGGCAAAATGGAGACGCCGAGCTCCTACCCCGGGGCTAGACACGGCCGCACTATGGGATCAAATTCCGATATAAGAAATTGGTGGAAATGAATTGGAGGGGGCTAGACGCCGAACTCCTACCCCTGGGCTAGGACACGCCCACACTAGGGATCAAATTCCGATATAAGATTTCTGAATTTTACAACACAACTGATTGATATCAATTCTAAATAATTCAATTTATCAATATCAGATTTCTGAATTTTACAAAAAACAATGGTTGGTGATATAAGGACAAGCTTATTGACAATGCCCCTTGGACCTTGCGCTAGGCGGCGACAGGAGAATCACCTCTCAATAATTCAATTTATCAATAGAAAATTTCTGACATTTACAATAACAATTGTTTGATATCAATTCAAAATAATTCAATTTATCAATATAAGATTTCTGAATTTTACAAAAAACAATGGTTGGTGATATAAGGACAAGCTTATTGACAATGCCCCTTGGACCTTGCGCTAGGCGGCGACAGGAGAATCACCTCTCAATAAATCAATTTATCCATATGATTGGTAGGGCTAATTACATGGAATGATGTGACATGATTTATATATAAAATTATTATAGGATTTGTGAGCCCAAAACACATGGAAGCTATGCATTATTCACTAGTTTGTCAAAAGAAAAAAGAAACTATGCCAAACAAGTTTGACACGAAAGGGCGCCGAAAGGGGGAAACTTGCCAAACCCCCCCCCCCCCCCCTTTTTTGTTGTTGTTGTTGTTGTTGTGGTTGTTGTCACATACAATCAAGGAGCAAGAATAACAATTTAGCTAGACGACCATTAGCTATATATATGGTTGCATTGAAATAGATGTCCGGTAGGCCCTATCTATAAATATTGTTGCGTTGGGTAAATCGCGGTTTCCCAAGTTAATCGTCGGAACTATTCAATGATGATAAGTTTTGTTAATATGTGAAGCACATTATCGACGTATGTTAAATATGCAATCGTTACTTTTTCACAATCTACTCACACGCACGACGACGAAAGTTCTGGTATCCAAATACCGACTAGTGTCAATTCGTAAAATCCGATACGTTCGATCTAGACGTCCCGGCTAGACGTCCAACGGAGCCACATAGGGCGTTATAATTCCCGCATGACTTTCACCAGTTATTCCAGACCTTATTCACGAATGATTGAGCTACAGTGAAAAACTACGACTTCTTCGGTAGTAAGAATGACGTAATAACCGTCAGAAAAAACGTAATTTGCAATTATTTTGCAAGTCGCTGAACGACCATAAGATGGAACTTGCAGTACGGCCATTTCACATAGCACCGCAATGGATACGGATTTGGTACTTATGGCCTGGTGTTGACCCTCTTATTCGTGATACTGATGGTTCTATCCCGAAAGCGAGAGAACATTCTTTCCCCGCCAAAACGGGACAGGAAGTGTTGTACATAGACTCTGATAGTTTTCATAGTCTTGCGTTCCTTTTCAGTGTTCCGGGCTATCATACGTTTCGTTATGTAACGTTGATCATTTGTCTGATGAATTGATGTCACCACGTCTTTTGTATACATTTGGTAATCAGCTGGGCTGGACATAATTGTAATAATACAACTAATTCGCGGACCATCCAATTCACGCACTAATCCTGTCTCGCATTGATGTACCCATTTACATACGCAACCCTGTGCACACACGCTACCGGTTATATCTGAAATAAATAATGCGAGAAACGGATCAGATCATCTATTTACAATCAATCAATCAATCAATCAATCAATCAATCAATCAATCAATCAATCAATCAATCAATCAATCAATCAATCAATCAATCAATCAATCAATCAATCAATCAATCAATCAATCAATCAATCATCAATCAATCAAAATTAACTAATCAATCAATCAAACCACAATCAACCAATCATCAATCAAATCAACTGACTACAACCAATCAATCAATCGACAAATCAACCAATCGACAATTCAATCAATCGACCATCAAACAATCAACCAATCAATCGATCAACCAACCAATTAATTAATTGATTTATCCATTTATTTAATAATATATTTATTTATTTGACTTTATTTATTTACTTATTTATTAATCTTTATTTATAAGGACGGTACCATATTAACCTGAGCCTAATATACCTATATTAGTCTCAGATATTAACAGTAACAACGCAAGAGCAGCCAGTAGGGAGGTCACGCTGCATGTCATATTTTGTTATACGCAAGAAAACAATGGAATCTTAGTGACTGCAATATTTGCTAGAAATAGCTTCGGAAAATGGTCTATTTGGGCATCTCAAATACTAAGAAACGTGTTAAAAATCATGTAGAATTTTAGAGGAGGGTCAATAACATCTGCAGAACGATAAAATGAATAGTTTTAAACACGTTTAGTGACCAAATTTATGTCGTACAATGTCGGGAAATTCACGTTTTGACAATCCGTGGTCTATAAAATTACAGGAATCCTAACTCATTCTAAACCTCACCAAATCATGAAATGAACCCTCGTCTACAAAAAAGTCCATGTACGTATTGCTCTATCTGCTTGGAGATAGCGAAGACCACGCAAACATCATAGCTTCATACAACGGAATGAAATCCGCCATAGAGATTACATGGCGAAAATCGTACAGATTTGCACTGCAGACCTCTGTGTAGGGACTGTTGACAATAGCATGACAATAGCAAGGTCGTTTGACTATTGTGTTTGTGCATGTTTGTGACGACTGACCCCGTTTAACAATCTTCATAGCTTTCATATAGGGCTTGGGTGACCTAACTATTGACTGAGAGCGCGTAAACTTATGATGTAACGAGGCGTCGTAATATTATTAGGCCTTAATCGATATTGATATCAAGTGCAGAGACTCAATCCATTTAAAACCAAAAAATAAACAAACAATAAATGTATGGAGAGCAGATAACATTTAATAGCGTGAAAGACGCGGCATGCGAGACCACCATCTAGAACCATGTGATCTCCCAGCCATGACCAAAAGATCGAACGTGTATCAATAAAACACGGTATCACGTGACCTTATGTTATTAAAGAGGGTGTGATGTAATTAATTGAAAGACGCCAAACTGAGAATAATCGGGTGCCTATTGTATCTACAAGTTGTAGAACATCACGCAAATTTGAATATTAAAAACTCCCATTTTAAACCGCTTGAAGTTGTGAACAACACTATTTACAGCCCTGCCACATAGGCGTATAATAGATAGATAGGTCAACCAGAATATACACTCCCTCCTATTATATACCGTGAATTATAATTAATGGCGAACAACCAAGTGAAAGAGATTGTCCAATTCAATGAGCAAATTATCGATGAATGAGCAAGTTTATTCGCACGGGTGTCAAGCCTTATAAAACTGGGCTATGGATGGATACCCAAAGATGAATATAATAACAACGTGAAACCCGAGGATACTAGACACAAACAGCCATGATGTAAAATGCGTGGGCTGTTACAGTAGTCCGAAAAGCCCCTAAAATGTAAGTAACCGACATGAATGATATTTATATTTTTATAATTAATGTATTAATATTATATTTACGAGTTTAAGGCATGTAGGCGTATAAACATCCCGATAAACATGTGAAGAAGAAAAAAGTGAGGGGTACCGATGATTAGAAAAGACGACTACCGCCATTGACTGTATAATAACAAAACTACATAAATTAACGGACAAAATGAAAATTTCTCACCGAATTTGTAGTACCATTTACAGAAGCTAAGGATTATTTCCTAGCAATCATGTGAATCCGACCAACGCAGCTCAGAAGAATACCGCAGGTCGTGTAGAAATAGAAATAATAAAAAAATAATTTATGTCCAAGAAAGAACGTCCAATTCGGATGCCGACAACGGAGGTTATGACTCAGTAAGGAAAACTGATTGCTGCTCGCAAAGCACGCAGGGAGGGACGCACACAAAAGGAATGGCCATCTATTGTTACTGTGGAATCAGGCGAGGAAAACGCGCGAAACAGAGACACAAGTTGACAGAGGGACGGGACTCTGCGCCGTGAGCAAAAGCGATTTATTTTGATTTCATCTGAATAAATCGTCATTATTGAGATATGCTAATTCGAATCTCAGATGGTGTAAAATGCTAAAATCTGGACATTCAACATGATGGGTGTAGAGTTCAAAACATATGGCCATATATGCTATCTTGTGGGAAAGTGGATGGGAGATGACGATATCCTATAATAGGACTTACAGCCGAACTACACATGTAGTAAAATACACCCAACACGACAGTATTTTGATTATAGAGATTGTACACAGGGCCACCGCCACCGCCGCCACCCCTGACTTTCGAAATATCAATCATATCTCAGCCAAACAGTTATACAAATACCTGATTTATTCACAAAATGTAGCTAGATAAATAGGCTTTCAAATGACACATAAACCATAGTTCTACCACATGTAGTTGTTGAGTTAATAAGAGAGATGGATTATTCGTCACAAAAAATGCAACGCCACCACCCTTTTTGGGTGGTGAGCTCAAAACACATGGCCAGATTGTTTTATATTCTATAAGTTTCTATTTCAACAAACGTGTCAACTATTACGTAACAATTGTAATCACGAATCGATTGCATTGTCCTTGGCTTTTTCCCTATTCACTACACAGTGAACTTGCCCTAATTCATCGCTTTTACATACATGACTAATAACAACAGAATTATTCAATCGATGATAGCAAAATTATACATTTTTGGAAAGCTCTCAAATAGGGAAATTCAAAAATTCCGCTTAATCAAAAATTCCGCTTAAATCAGGATAGGGTGAATAGCCAAAAAAGTATATGTGAAAACTCTAATAAATATGAAATGTAAACGTTTGCGCTCATTTACTTCCCGATATAGTATATTTCAACAAGTTACCCTTGACAACCATTTTGTTCTGATGGGTAAATTGCATAAGGAACTAATATGCACAGTAAAATGATTATTGGGATAGGAATAAACAAAATATTGAGCTTTAATCAAAATATGAAGAAAAAGAAATCGATATTCTTTGAACATTCTTAATCACAAGATGTTACCATTAGGTCCTATGCAAATTCCAATCGCATATTTGGATTTCTTGTGAGATTACCGTTCAGAAAATATAAACTTTTTATGGTGTAGAACAGGTAGTTATTGCGATATGCTAATTCGAATCTCAGATGGTGTAAAATGTAAAAATATGGTCATGCAACGGGAAGAGTGGCGAGTTCAAAACACATGGCCTTAGGTCTTTGTAATCCTTCCTCTGAATTTTCAACAGCGTGTTTTGGATGGGAAAACCCCTTGACCCAAATGCCCCCAGCAGCCAATCGGAATCGTTTGTCGCGCGTGAATTGTAGCTAGAGTTGAATTATTTAAACTCTAGTGAATTTGTCGCGCGAAAGGTTTTTCTTTCGTGGATGTACGATTTTCTTGACACAAAAAGTTGTCGCAGCGACAAATTCGCGTCCGCGCGGAGTGTCGGGCTTAAATCATTTGCGAGAGCGAAGAGTGACCGGGTTCGAGACTGTGTTTTTTGAGGCCAGTTTGTCCGAGTTTATTATATTATTTATTATTTTGCAATAGACAGAGACTATAATGAACAACTATTAGGCAGCAAGACTCAAAACTGCGTGAGGTGACGCCAAATATATACGACTATAGACACAACAAGAGCCGGTAATGATTTAGTAGTGAACTATCGAGTTTTTTTTCTGAATCTAATATTCTCATAATCTTAGTTCTAAATTATTCTTAAATGTGATTTTGTTGTAGAATTATGGCCACCGAAGAGGTAGTCACCCTTAATGTCGGCGGTACGATTTTCACAACAACTCGATCGACTCTCACACGATATCCCGATTCTATGCTGGGGCGTATGTTCAACGGCGATTTACCCTCACACACTGACCATCATGGCAATTACGTCATAGACAGAGATGGAGTGTTATTCAGACATATCCTTAACTTTCTCCGCTCGTCCACGCTCGTGCTTCCCGCCAATTTTGCCGAACTCGATATGTTAGCGGCGGAGGCTGATTTCTACCAAATACGAGGTTTGATAGACCAAATTGAGGCATTGCGTGAACCGGAAGTGAAAGAATATATGGAGGTGATATTAGGTGATAGTTATCTAAGTATATTTGCCAAACCAGATGTTCTTACAAAGTTGCCCGAATGTGCGAGAATACACTTCATTCTGACATCCAGTACCACGTGGAATAATGAAAAGCTTGAATTAGGTCCATATACTGGGTTGGCAATCAACTTATCTCCATCTACCTTTGGTTACCACCGATATTCACGGAAAGAGTATACTCTGAACAAGATTAAACTGTTTCAGGAGATTAGTCAGCTTGGATTTGTATTGGAAAGCCGTCTTGTAGATCGGACCCAGACCGGGGATCGGACATTATTTAGTAGAACAATTAAGAATTTATAAGCAAAAGGTAATAATGTGAAAGAGATCAACTTCAAAGGCTTTGTTTGAACCAGACCCATCCATGTCCATTTTGTGCAAAAAGAGTTAAGCCCACTATTAGGTATGTACATTGATAAAGTTTCTATAAGAAATGACTATATCCAATACTGAATAATAGAGAGCACACAAGCAAAGTTAAAAGTGTTTACGCCCATAAGCCTATTCTATTTTCAGGCCAAAACTGTCTATGTACAAGTTTATGTCCATTAGCCACTTTTTTCTTCTGTCCAAGACCGCAATGTAAATTGTAATCAATTAGTCTGTTATGCTATTTTGTCATGGGAGGGAAGTATAAGCCTATCCATTGTTCATAAACAGTGCCTCGTTATTACATCGAACATATCTATTCCCAAAAATAACTCCATTTTCAATATCAGCTATAATATTTGGTTAATTATGCAACACGTTTGACCCATGTCAACTGTTAGCAATTGACCTATAGCAATCTGCTAAAGTAAGAGTTTGTAATGGTGTTAGAAACCACTTTGGCTGGAAACAGATGATCGCTATTTAAATTCATTTTGAAGATGAATAGATCTTTTCCAAGATTCTTAAAATAAGATATGGGTATAAGCATGATAAGCTTCCAATATATCAAAGCTTGTGTTACATAACCTTTTAACTCAGGTTGTTCTCAAGTTAACTAATTTAGGTTAGGTAATACATTTAATTTGCTAGACAAAGTTATATTCAATAGGCTATGTAAAGTGTATCTGTGTGATAAAGTCTTTTTTGCTTCATACGCAAAGTTACTCTGTTTAATATGCAAATTCATCTGTTTAGTTTCCAAAGTTTTTCTGATTGATATAAAAAACAGCTGTATGATTTGCATAAGACTATAATATTCTATTTATATAATTCAGACATTGATAAACCATCATGATTAAACATGTTAAAGGAGCATTGAAAGATTGCCGAGAAAAATGAAATTTGGAAAATATGAATAAGTACGTACGTAGGAATCCTGTATTGTAATAGTTTCTAAGACAAGGGTTGAATGATGAGGCTAGATGGAAATATGGTTGAAGCCATTTATGTGGCGAGAATGATGCTGATAATTTCAATGTGATCTACATCAAAATAATCAAATCGTAAAATTGTACACGATAGACGGCGAATTAAGGTAAACGGTTTCAGATGGTAGTTAGTATATCGATTGATTAATATAGGTGCAAAATAACCTGATTTCATTGAACATTGAAGGCGCATTCTAATGGACTCCAATGCGTATCTCACAGTGTCTCTTTAAGGTCACAGACTAGTTAATAAAGAAACTTCGGGTGCATAAACTGGATCAGTCATGTTTTAATTTCTGAGATATATTACTGGTTAAGATGTGCGAACAGATATTTATGCAATAGACAGATACGCTGAATCGAAAATAAGCTGACCTATTAAAAGAGCTGACTTATTAAAAATATCAAACGTGACCGCTGTCTTCTGGCATTAGATTCCTAACAATGATAGCGCCCGCTAGATTTCCTTGTGGCTGAAATAAATGAGTTAAGAGGGCATAGCACTATTTATGGTCCATTGATAGGGGGGGGGGGGGGGGGGGGGGGTACCGCGCCATTTTGCGATATTTTGCGAAAACGATCGTGGTTATCATGTGATACGTATCGTTGAAAAAATAATTTACACTGTTTTAACGAAATGCACTATGGGATTGTGTTACCAGCCCGAGTGAAATAAAAGGGGTCGCAAACTTGCTTACAGTTGTATATTAGCCTAGCTATAACAAGCTAAAAGTGACATCTCTGAATGTATAAACAAAGTGTGCAAAGGAGAAATTGTTGGGCACACTGGTAAAATGGTTTTACAAAAAGTTTTGCTATCATTATCAAACTGAACTCAAGTTAAAATCACTTATTTATCGAGCAATAATATAATTGTTTACGCATTTTAATTGTTTAGATACAAAGTTAATTAAATCAAGAGTTAAATGATAGATAAATAAATAAAAAGAAAACTATAAACGCATGTGGGGCCTTTATAATCTATAAAAATTGACATAACAATGATGTTACATTAATCCACCATCAAGTTTAAAAAACAGAAAAATAAAAGGATAACAAGGAATATACGGCAATCATACCCGTGATTGTCGATTTGCCAACGACATAGCCAACGTATGCACGTCATAGAGATCGAAGAGTATAATTGTGATAGTTGTATTATGTAACCATATCCATTTATTTATAACGAACGGATTTTAATTGTGCCATTTTTGCCAAATTTGTGTGTTTCTCTCGCACAAAATGTGTTTGTAATGTGATCATACTCCTTATTTTTGAAAGAACGGTAATAAACGTTGACATTTTCGAACACAAAAAATGGCGTCATTTATATGGTCCGCAATCATTGCTAGACTGAACCATGAAGCTAAGCTTCATGACTGAACGTTGTGTCGTGACGTGACGTGTTGCATTATTCATGCTACAATCTGTTATACATGTACACAGCGAACATGCACCGCGGTCATGGGTTATGCGCCAGTGGCGCAGATAGGATTTTGTTCAGGGGGGCAAGATTTCTAATTTTTTTGTAAAAGGTTGCCCCTAATTTTTTTCCCAGTCAGTCACCACGTGAATTTCACGTAAGTGGGGGAGGGGCGGGGGGGGGGGGGGGGGGGGGGGGGGAGGGGGGGGGGGGTGGTGTGGTCAAAAAGAATTCGCACGGTCACAAAATTTAGCAGGGTCAAAAATCGCACAGCCCACTGAACATATCGTCGCTGTTCTGACATACCGGCCCATCTCTTTACTTATTTCTGTTGTGATGTGCCGGTATGTCAGAACAGCGACGATATAATGGTCAATTCTCAGGGTTTTAATCATTTTTTTCGATAAAATGTTCCTTTATTTATAAAAACCAGGAGAAACGTTGTTATTTATAAATGGTTATAACGCATATAAGCACTACATCCGGAGAGTGGGGCGGGGGCACAAATGGGGGGGGGGGGGGGGGGGGGCACAACAAATTCTGTCAGGGGGGGGGGGGGGGGGGGGGGCAACTGCCCCCATGCCACCCACTTGAGCTACGCCACTGTTATGCGCTGTGTAATTCTGCATTCCCGGAAGACATTCTGTTCAAAGGCACAAAAAGTGGACTTGTTTAAAGCATATTTCTTTCAATTCTGAGGTGTGTGGATCGTGTTTCTTTATCAAATTGGTTAGAAATCCATCCATTTTAGAACATCTGAAATTTAGAATGAACTAGAGCGGTTCTCGACTTTCGCGGTTCTCGGGTTTGGCGGTTGGTGGATTGGAATGTTTGTATGATTTCGGACAAAACCTAACTGGGTCTTGCTGGTTGTTATATTATCATCGTTGTTTATGACTTATTTGTTACTTCCTGTTGACATTATTATTTGAAATATATATAAGTCACTACAATTAGGTTTCACAATTAATCTGAAACATATTTAATTATTTAGGAAATAATGACTCTAAGCATTTGTATTTGAAGGATGGAAGTACTTGAATATTACATAGCAATAGCAATGTATTAGCGTATTAGAATTTATACTTAGATTTAAAAAAAACGATGGTAGGGGAGAGCGGGGAGTGTTCGCCCCATTTTCGTTTGAAATGGCCTAGAGACGTCAATTTCAAAGACTGAATGGACCTATTGACATTACATGAAAGATGGATATCTTTGCTACATATGACCACAATTTCAGTACCCTAGTCCTTACTGTAAAGGAATGAGTAAAGGATAAAGACAGGTGTCAAAAATGGTGAACTTGCCCCGACCCCGGTTCGTCCATAGGCTGGGGCAAGTTCGTCATGGTCTCATAATTAGGCTTCATAAAATTATTACGTATCAAATAGATATAAACATTTGGTATGCAATGTTATTTTCTTCCAAAATAACATTTACAGAGTCTACAATTTAAGGGTGGGTAATCTTTACAGAATATACTCGTTTAAAATTTAAAATTTATAAAAAATACCACATTTAAAAATATTATTTTCTAATTTCAGTGCTACTCCATTCCAGATAGCTATTTTCATAATAACCCGCATGACCCACATACAATGACGGGTCGATAACTGCATCAAATCCATAACATATCCCATACCTACCTAATGATGATTTACATTTAAATTGTCTGTACGAATATCTTTAGAAAGAAATCAATATCAAAAATGGAAGAAATTGTGATGTAAAAACTGGTTTTTAGATGATAAATCGACAAACATTATAAGGAGATACCATGGGAAGATCGCAACAAACAGCGGAATATAGGCCTATTGTGTGTTCGTCAAACTCGACCAGTAGCCGCAATGATGAGAATCATGTGGTGGGTGAATCTGCACATAGGCTGCACACTCCCCGCTCTCCCCTACATTTAACAACATGATTGTCTATGGTGACTTTTTCCTGTTACGTGGTTACTCCTTCATCTCCTAAGTTGGTGGCATACACAATTGTGTGCTGGTATTGATGATGTGCATTGTAATAACACTTCGACTGTGGGGATTCATGGTTATACACCACAGGAGAAGTGGTACTCCAGCGGGCCATCATCTGTTATATAGTCCACTCCTTCATCTCCTATCTACTGATGACAGTTCATGGCTTCATCTGTTTTGTAGGTCACCCCTTTATTTACTGATGACTATTCATGGCTTCATCTATTATGTAGACCACTTGATCGTCTCCCATCTACTGTTGACAGGGCATGGCTTCATCTGTTACGTAGTTCACCCTTTTTATGTTCTATCTACTGGTGACAGTTCATGGCTTCATCTGTTATGTAGTTCATTCTTTATCTCCTATCTACTGATAACAGTTCATGAATTCATCTCTTTTGTAGTCCATCCCTTCATCTCCTATCTGCTGATGACAGTTTATCGTTTCATTTGTTTTGTAGTCCACCCTTCATCTTCTATCTACTGATGACTGTTCATGGCCTCGTCTGTTATGTAGTGCACTCCTTCATCGTCTAACTACTGATGGGACAGTTCATGACTCCATCTGTTTTGAAATTCACCTCCATCTACTGATGACAGTTCATGGCTTCATCTGTTTTGTAGTCCATCCCTTCATCTCCTATCTGCTGATGACAGTTCATCGTTTCATTTGTTTTGTAGTCCACCCTTCATCTTCTATCTGCTGATGCCTGTTCATGGTTTCATATTTTATGTAGTGTACTCCTTCATCTTCTAACTACTAATGACAGTTCGTGGCTTCATGACTCCATCTGTTTTGTAATCTACCTCCTATCTACTGATAACAGTGGATGACATCATCTGTCTTGTAGACAACTCCTACATCTCCTATATACTGATGACTGTTAATGGCCTCATGTGTTATGTAGTCCACGACTTCATGTCCTATATACTGATGACAATTCATGGCTTCATCTGTTTTGTAGTCCACCCTTCATCTTCTATCTACTGATGACTGTTCATGGCCTCATCTGTTATGTAGTGTACTCCTTCATCGTTTAACTACTGATGGGATAGTTCATGACTCCATCTGTTTTGAAATTCACCTCCATCTACTGATGACAGTTCATGGCTTCATCTTTCATCTGTTTTGCAGTGATCCACTCCTATCTACTGATGACAGTTGATGGCTTCCTCTGTTATGTAATTAACTCCTTCACCTCCTATCTACACAACAGTTCATGGCTTCATCTCTTTTGAAGTCCACCCCTTCATCTCCTATCTACTGATGCCTGTTCATGGCTTCATCTGTTATGTAGTGCACTCCTTCATCTACTGATACTGATGACAGTTCATGACTCCATCTGTTTTGTAATTCATCTCCTATCTACTGATGACAGTGCAGGCTGTTTTGTAGTCCACTCTTCTTATCTACTGATGACAGTTGATGGCTTCATCTGTATTGTAGACAACTCATACATCTGCTATCTACTGATTGTTCCTTGTTTCCAATCCTTCTGATTTCAAGGTCTTATCACGAAGTCCCCCCCCTCAAAAAAAAAAAGAAGAAAGAAAATTGATGAGAGACGCCTTGGACATTCATTTTCAATTCAATTTATTTTAAAATAACATCGTGGCCAAAGGCCAAATTGCGTATTTTTTACAATATAAAAACATATAATATTATCATCAAAAATACATATAAATACATAATAAAACAGTGATAACAAATCCCCACACAAAAAATATTTAAGAATCCAATCACACACATTTACAAGCAAATGAAACAAACATCCTCACACCCAAGTGTACACTCACCCCTCCACACATAAACCCCCTATACCACACAATTCGAAAACACATGTATCCACAGCATGCACTCATACACAAACTCACAAGCCCACCCACCAAACAACATTGCACATGCAAAGTACTATTAGCCCCGCCCCCCCCATAAAGACCTAAAAATTGCACATTATCAAATAATCACAACATGTAAATGTTAACAGTACATCTACATTCATGTTGTGTGAAGGGGTCGAGAGGGGGGGGGGGGGGGGGGGGGGGGGGGGAGGGGGGGGGGGCAGACGTAGTGGATACAGGCAATGCTTGAGAGTAAGGCCCAACAAAATAATAAGTTGTGTTGCCTTCAAGTGCCAACAATTTAAAATCGTGTCGGTCGGTCGGCATTTTTTTTTTCTATTTTTTTTCTTTTTTTCAATTTTCTTTTTGCTGAAAAATATATGCTTTATGTCAAGACAAAAATTGGTTAGGCCCATATGTCAATTTAACTAATGTTTCCAGTGTGACAATAGTCTAAAAAACATTTATTTAAGCTTACTTATTAATTTCAAGCAAGAAATAGTAACATTTAGACACTTTTAAATCGAAAATAATAAAAAAACAAAAAATGCGACCCTAGTGTTTACGATTTTAGGGTCGGTCGTTGAGGGCAACACAACTTCTTCTTTTTTGCCTAATGCTAAGCAGTGGCAAAGATGGCGGGAATTAGAACTTGAATATGACATGATCGTCTCCACACGTCGACTGGAACCACAGACACCCCTTACAATAAAGACGCATGTATTCTTCTGACATTAGGGAGCGTTCATCATTTCCACCGGAGGGGGGGCGGGGTGTCACATGGTTTTGACTTGACAATCTTTTTCTAACCTAGAAGGGGGCGGGGCATACTGTTTTTTACGGTTCAAATCCAACAGCCGGGACACAGGGAATGGGATAATGATGATCAAATTAGTACAATAGCACACTATTTGCGTTATGTCCACATGGGCCGATCCCCCCACCCCCCCTTTACATTAATTTGAGAAATTCTTTAGAGTCAAAATTTACATCAAATCATATGGCGCAAATTTAATTGTAAAAGCTAATATATTCACGCGCTACGCGCGCTTTTGTTGTATCGGTTGGCTCACTTTTATATCTCGCCCCTCTAATGATCTAACTACGCCACTGATACAAATTATAAAATGTTGACACCCTCTCTGTTATTACTACAATTGTGTAGATCCAATGAGCTTCCAGGTCCCCACCAGGAGTCCCTTTTTTATGCGGGGCCTTGACCTTGACTATCATGCAGGGAATTGCATCAACTTGGGGGGGGGGGGGGGTAGGGTTTTTTAGCTTAATTTCTATTCAATTTCAAAACCAAATTATTATAAAATTGCCCATTCGACATTTCAAGCTCACCTCATTTTGTCATCCAAACAATAACAAATGTTTACTTTTATTGTCACGTCAATTTACCTAAATTTTGGAAATTGGTCTGATGAATTGTGTCACCTCCCCCCCGGCCCCTCCCGCTTGCCCTCCCATTATTGAATGTGATGCCACACCGTACAATCCTGTATGCACTTGACTATGTTGTATTGTGGGTGTTTCCGAGAAGCGTGTTAAAAATTAATTTTTGATTGAGAATTATTTGTGTACTAATAGACCATATGTTCATTGTTGATCAACAATGTTAAGTGCCCGGTTCCATTCCATGCATGGGGGAACATGCATTGACTTTTGCATCCACTGCTGTTGTCACAGATGACTGTGTATATTAGGCAAGCGTTTGTTTACTTGGCTGCTGTGACGTAGTAGGTGACATCGTGTATTGGGGGGGGGGGGGGGGTGGTGGGGGTCATACGATTTTGTGTAGCATTAGGTCATATGATTTTGTGAAGGGGTGGGTCATACACTTTTTTCGACTTTGCGATATTTGCTCAGCCCCCTCCTCCCGTGGAAATAATGAACAGTACCTCTATGTAAATATGATGGGGTGAGTGGGGGAACAGCCAGCAGGGAGGTCACGCTGCGTGTCAGATTTTGTTATACACAAGAAAACAATGGAGTCTCAGTGACTGCAATATTTGCTAGAAATAGCTTCGGAAAATGGTCTATTTGGGCATCTCAAAAACTGAGAAACGTGTTAAAAATCATGTAGAATTTTAGAGGAGGGTCATTAACATCTGCAGATCGGTAAAATGTATAGTATTAAACACGTTTTGTGACTCAATTTATGTCGTAAAATGTTAGAAAATTCACGTTTTGAAAATCTGTGGTCTTCAAAATTACAAGAATCCTAACTCATTCTAAACCTCACCAAATCATGAAATGAACCCTCGTCTACAAAAAAGTCCTTGTACGTATTGCTCTATCTGCTTGGAGATAGCGAAGACCACGCAAACATCATAGCTTCATACAACGGAATGAAATCCGCCATAGAGATTACATAGCGAAAATCGTAGAGATTTGCACTACAGTCCTCTGTGTACGACTGACCCCGTTTAACAATCTTCATAGCTTTCATATAGGGCTTAGGTGACCTAACCATTGACTGGGAGGGGCAGGTGATGCAGACGGACTGGATTCAGAGGAAATGTATGAGAGTGCCCGGTTCTATTCCATGCATGGGGGAATATGCATTGACTTTTGCATCTACTGCTGTTGTCACAGATGACTGTGTATATTAGGCAAGCGTTTGTTTACTAGGCTGCTGTGACGTAGTAGGTGACATCGTGTATTGGGGGGGGGGGGGGGGGGGGTGGAGGGGGTCATACGATTTTGTGTAGCATTAGGTCATATGATTTTGTGAAGGGGTAGGTCATACACTTTTTTCGACTTTGCGATATTTGCTCAGCCCCCCTCCTCCCGTGGAAATAATGAACAGTCCCTCTATGTAAATATGATGGGGTGAGGGGGGGGGGGGGGGGGGGGGGGGGGGGGGGGAGGGGCATGTGATGCAAACGGCCTGGATTCAGAGGAAATGTATGAGAGTACGAGAGCGTTAAAGATGCGCGTGTGTATACAGAAGTCTATGGAAAATGAAATCACTAATATTTGTTTGATTTTTATCTAACCAATTTTTCTGGGATCAAGGTATGATTTATAACTTTTTTATTTTTATTTATTTTTCATTTTATACACGTATGTAGTCTGACTTTTAATGGGAGGTCATTGAACCTTTTAACCATCTAGGAACCCATTCAAACAAACTTAGATAATACAGACAATGCCTTTGTAATTTCAGAACCAAGTAAACATAACTTAATTGCATAAGATGATTAAAAGCAAACATCGGCCTAAACTTCTATTATACTGGTTACTTAACGCCATGGCTTAACAAAATCCCTTTAACTAAATGGATTAATCTCTACTTCAACAACTTCAACTGGTGTGCGTTCAGTGTTGCCAACTTAAACTCCCAAACCAAGGCTCAAGTGCTCTCTCATTTATTGTTTGCCAATAGAAAATACATGTAGCCTGACTTCTAAAAATAAGCCCAATTCCGCGATAGTGGTTGCATTGGCAATCCATATTCCTATATATAAGTTTGAGAGAGGCAAATCCTACCAAACCAAAAACCGTACTGAAAATCCTACCAAAAATCGTACTGAAAATCTGCACTAAAGTAAACATCAATTCCATGTTGTTGTTAGGTTCCAAATAGCCAAGTGTCGCCTGGTCATGCTGATGTAAATATAGGCTACTAACGGCAACCACCCATCCTTGGTTTGGTATATTGGTATGGTTTGGTTTGGTTTGGTGGGTTGAGCAATCTTCGTTTTCAATACTGGTTCTGAAGACCCAGTAACTATATACCTGGGAAAGTATGATACCAAGGTCATATATTTTGCACGTAAATCCAATACAAAGGTTCAGAAAATCGACCAAAATATGACGTCATAACCATTGCTTTGGTACAAAATGGCGCGGTACCCCACCCCTAGTCCATTGGATTACACTTAAAATATGAATAAACAAACCCTGAATCACCTGAATTTCTGACATGTTAGGAACAGCGTATCCAGGGGCCCCAGCAGGCCATGGCCCCCCATTGAAAAAAGAGCAAAAAAAAAAAGAAAAAAGAAGAAGAGGAAGAGGAGAAGAAGGAAGAAGAGGATAAGATGGTGGAAGAGAAAGGGGTAGGGGAGGAGGAGGGGTAGGGACATATGCGGCGCGAATGGGGGGGGGGGGTGGGGGTTACGGGGTCACGTCCTCATAAAGCGCGCACCGTATTAATTTCAACATTTCATTATTTAAGCACAAATGGCTCTGTCGGCAATTGATGACCTTTACACCTCCCCAATGAAAAGGGTCTGGGGACGCCCTTGGATGAGGGGGCCAAAAAAAACCCTGAAGCCATCTTGTTGATCTTAATTATTGAAACGTTGAAAACCTCACGAAGCGCGCAAAAATTATGATTTTAACACTAAAAAGGTACACCCCGACGTTTGTAACACCCCACATAATATTTAGAGTATTTGGCCCAATTTGGTCACCAAATTGTTTAATGACCAATGAAATTCCACTTTCAAATCTCATGTGACTTAAATGCATCTTATGTGTCTTATTGTGCAATTTTTCCGTGGGGTGGGGGGGGGGGGGGGGGGGTTGCGTTGTGTGTCTTTGAGTTAAAAGTTGGCTTCAGGTTTTTTTTTGGCCCCCTCATCCAATGGCGTCCCCAGACCCTTTTCATTGGGGGGGTGTAAAGGTCATCAATTGCCGACAGAGTCATTTGTGCCGACAAATTTTTTTTTCGGCTCGCTTCGCTCGCCGGAATTCATACACGCATATTTTAGTATGGACTGTATGGTCAGAACCGTCAATTAGTTTTTAGACATTCGAGGGGGCGGGGGGGGGGGGGGGGGGGGGGGGGGGGGGGGGGGGGGAGGGGGGGATGGAAACAAATTTGATCATGATAATTGAAATGTTAAATAAAGCAGCGCGCAGTGCTGATTGAATAGTTCTGGGGGAGCCGCCAAGGGCGTATCCAGGAATGTTTTGATAGGGGGCACACATCCTCAAGCCATCTTGTTTATCTTAAATATTGAAACGTTGAATCCAATACAAAGCACGCAAAAAGCTGCAGATGAAATATGCGCGCCAGTGGCGTAACTAGACTTTTTCATTGGGGGGGGGGGCAAGAAGTGGCAGTGACTTGAAATGGGGGGCTCCTAATGGGTGGGCTTCATTCCAGTGTCAATAAATGCGCGCGTAGCGCGCGACATTTTTTGACTTTACGCCTACCTTTTGTACGATTGAGCTACATTTCGGCTCTAAACAAGCTAGTACCATAGAATATTGCATTTTATACGCGCGCGAAAAAATTTCATCTG
>CM069454.1:60265670-60372794 GCA_035610835.1 Ophiura sarsii
AAAACTGGCAAAACTTGGTAATTATACTCTTATTAACAACAAAAATATCCGTTCTTTAACCACTTTAGACAATACTGTAGTAACGAAGGTAAGAGAGTTCCCACAGAACACACACACACAAAACCGCAACAGGATCCCAAACGGATACAAGAGGGAAGTGATAAAATGTAAAAGTAGCATATGTAAAAGATCATTATCACAATTGCAATGGTGGGGAACAATTCGTCGCTGTTCTGACATACCGGCACATCACGAAAAACAGCGTTTTGAAAAAAATCGTGTTTGAAAATTTTCCAATTTTTAAAGACTTGTTAAAGAGCATTTACATCAAATGTCACTATCATTGTCAAAGAACACTAATAGATATATACTTATGTTTGTTATGAGCATGTTACAACAACAAATTGCAATTATTAATTAGGAGTAATTATGTCATAAAGTCATGTGCCAGTATGTCAGACAGTCCTACAGCGATATGCCAGTGATATGCCGGTATGTAGTTACACGGTGGTCTATGGCAGAATATCGTGATGTGCCGGTATGTCAGAATACAAAATGAGGTTTTCATGCCGGCATATGACACTAATTAGTGCGGTATCTCATTAATTAATTACCCTTTTGTCTCAATTTTTTTGGAGAATAAAGAGTTTCACTTGTAGATCATAAAATGCAACTTAACTCATTTTGCCCAAAATGGCACATGTGCCGGTATGTCAGAACAGAGACAAATTATATACAAGAAACACCAAAAGGGAAAGGAAAATACGAAGAAGAAAAAGAGAATACACGACGTTTCGGCAAGATAAAACTTGCCTTTTTCAAGTAAAAAATATAAAGATTGGTATATATACAGTATATGTATCTTTGGAAAACAATATATTGCCCGACAGTCCAAAAAAAACCGCGTGATATTATATTGAGTATTATTATTTTATAAATGGTCTAACAGGTTCTCAAGAAATGTTAGCGTTGAACCAGTGGCGTAGCTAGGATATTTTTCAGGGGGGGGGGGGGGGGGGGGGGGGGGGGGGGGGGGGGCGGCAAGATTTCTAAAATTTTCGTAAAAGGTTGCCCCAATTTTTTCTCAGTCAGTCAACTCGTGAATTTCACGTAAGTGGGTGGGGGGGGGGGGGGGTGGTTGAGGTCAAAAAATTGTGCACGGTCAAAATAATTCGCACGGTCACAACATTTCGCGGTCCAAAAAGCACCACAGTCAACAAATAATGGCAAATCCTCCGGGTTTTAATCAGTTTTTCCAAAAAAATTGTCATTTATTTTTAAAAACAAGGCGAAAATTGTCATTTTTAAATGGTTTTAGTGCTTAATGCGTTTTAAAAAATGCATAAGCACTATATCCGGAGAGTGGGGCGGGGGCACAAAGGGGGCGGGGGCACAAAACATTCTGTCAGGGGGGGGGGGGGGGGCGCAACTGCTTTTCTTCTAAGTGCGCCCCTTTAACCACTAGCCCCGGTCTCCTTAAAGGGGCAAGAGATTTCACAAAAATTGAAATTCAATATTTTCACATTGTTTAGATAGATAATATTCATAGAAACCCTCTCATGTAAGATTTCTTCAAAACAAATCAGTTAAAATGAAAATAAAGACATTTTTTCAGCATTTCTGAAGGTATATTGGCGCTTTTCACTTTTTTGTTTTTTGGTTAAAAGTCACCACCAATTGAATCAGGGAGGTCATGACTATTAGCATCACGTAACAAGCTATGGGTGGTCTTCAAGGTTATTTTGAATAAACATGAAACAAATAAGTGCGAAGCCATCTGTGGTCTTTTAGATGAATATGGGTAGTTTCGATGTGATCATATTTATTTGTTTATTTATTAATTAATTAATTAATTATTTATAAATTTATTTATATATTTATTTATTTATTCAACCAGGTTAGCAACTAAGCAGTGTACCATTAACTTTCATCTCATTTCACTTTTTATAACAACAAAATGGACTAGTATCAGATGGTAGATACAACTGGTGATGATGGTACACCGTCTGAGAGCAACAACACAACGGGGCGGGGCCACGCAGTGGTTTGCATGAATAATGAAACGAGTTGATTACCACGTGGTGTTGACGCGGTTTCCTGATATGACAAACGAATGATTGACAGTTCTCGCATCAGTGATTGCCTGATCGCAGGAAATAACTGCTATAGAGTGCGCTGTTCTACATGAACCAAATCTCAACAATGGGCAGATTTCCGTTTCATAGGCCTGGCTCATCTCTTTCATTAGTTATTGCGCTAGAGACTGACTGACACATACTCAACAACCACTGTTCGAAAGATGCTAACTGGCTATGTAGCAAATTTCTGACGGTCATGCGCAGTCCAGTGCAAAATCCACAGCACAAAAAGCGCCAGTAAAGGATGTAATAGCTTGTGGTACGACAAGTATTTCAACCCGATATTTTTACACTAACAGAGAGATTTATACCAGACATTGATAATTACCATAACAACTGGAGAGTGATGTAAGTATTTAATTTATAGTGAGTTCAGGTCACACCCCACTTTTTATATGAAGAGCTCTATTCCAAAAGGGATCAACTCCACTTTTTGTCGAAATTGAGTTAGGTGCAGAACATGAAAGAGAGTTACGAAATCTTTAGCATGTTCGGGTCAAAAGTTATGGCCCTCGGTAATTTCCGGAAGTTTCCGGAAATTTGAATATAATTCACTATTTTGTAAGCCAAAATGGTAGAAATAGGGTTCTTTTATCATGGTAAAACATTGATAGGAATGTCCTTAATGAAATGCAATGAAGAAAACGTAAAATGAATGGAAAAATTGTTTTTAAAATTGCACACAAACAGAAGTGTTGTTATTTCAAAAAATGTGCCAAATTGTCAAAATTTCCAGTTTTTTCAAGAAACCCCCCCCCCAACATTTCATAATTTAAAAAGTTGAAGAGGTATTTGAATGCGGTTTTCTGTTTTCAATGTGATTTGATAATGTCTTTCAGGTGTATCTTAATTGAAAATAACGATTGGTTTAGTCAAAGACTTTGTTTAGTAAAGTGTTTTTTGAAAATTGGTCGAAACATTTATGTTCCAAAAGGGATCAACTTCACTAGTTTCCGAAAATAAAGAATGACATAGGAAATACAGTGAAAATCAAAAAATGAAATCAAACCTGTTTTAAGCTTACACACATGATATCTTTCATATGGCAGAAAATTAGCATAATCAAAGATGTGCTATATCCTTAATTTAAAAAACGTTGCTTTTCTCCTATTTCACTTATATGGTGTTGATCCCTTTTGGAACATAGCTCTTCATATGATTTAGTGACATTTAAAGGGCCATAATAGATCCGAGAGATTTCTCAAAAATATAGAAACTTAAATTGAATGTAACTTCCTTGTTTAGATATAATGATATGCATTGTATGTAGAAACACTCTGCTTTCTTCAAAACATCAGTAAAATGAACATATGAGACATTTTCTCAGCATTTTCTGAACGCCTTTATACTTCACCGTTTACGTATCTTGATTAAAGATCACCACCAATCGAATCAGGGAGTTCGTGACTTTGCTTCAGATAACAAGATTAAACACTTTTTCTTCCCCCCTCCCCTAGATCCGCCACTGGTTTGGCTAGGAACAAGCTTCTAAAATTATTATTTTTGGGCAAAATGCACTTAGCTCGAATTTTTTTACTGCGCTTCCAAATTTGATCCAATGGTAATTTATTTTTATCATATTTTTTTCTGAATGTGGGCCCCAAAAATCTGGGCCCTATGCCCAATTGCGCAGCGGAAGTATGCAGAACTTAATTCAACCTTAAATATTTAGTAAAGATCATTAGTGTCAATCCACGTGGTTTAGAACCGGAGATGTATATTTAGTGACCCCGTGCCGTACCATCCCGGGGGGGGGGGGGGGGGGGGGGGGGGGGGGAAGTAGGCAGAACTTGAATTTTTATTTTCATGAAATCTTAAATCGTTTAAAATTAATTGTTTTGTTATTTTTAAAATAGCATTTTACTCCGAATTTTGTTCCTACTAGCGAAATGCAAACCCTCACATTTCTGCCATTTCGATAAATAGACAAGTTAAACTTTAAATAGTTTAAAGCAATCATTTACGTCTATGGCACGTGTCCGAGAGTCTTGATGTCGCAGGGTCTTGCATTAAAAGACAGTGGGGTGGATAAAATGAGCTTTTATACAGAGCTCTATGGAGAAAAAAATACATAATCGTCGATCTCGAGAAAAAAAAATCATTAATTGTACATTTTCTTTTTTTAGATTAACTTTTTTGGGCAGCCTATAAAAAATATATATAATAATTACTTTATTTAGTTTACAATGAAAATATTGCCTGTTTTTTTACAACCCACTTTTCCCATTAATAAGAACTTTCACAATCAACACACACATGCACATCCCGTTCCATGACAGGATCGCGACACGCAAAGCCAGGTCATTTCAGAGTATTGACTTTTCTG
The DNA here is from genome assembly GCA_035610835.1 of Ophiura sarsii. Classification (NCBI taxonomy): domain Eukaryota; kingdom Metazoa; phylum Echinodermata; class Ophiuroidea; order Amphilepidida; family Ophiuridae; genus Ophiura; species Ophiura sarsii. The sequence continues at coordinate 60,270,135 of CM069454.1, forward strand.
TGATAAAATAAACAATCTCAACGACCGTTGGTTTTTATTGACACAAATCCTTATCGTCAACAATTTACAATGAAAATGGGAGGAGGAGTTTTTTGATTGATTGATCCAAATGCTCCGAATTAGATGACTCAAGTTTGCGTGTACCGGTTCTGGCATGAAAATAGGCCTTTCTAAACTTATTTTGCGATACGCGACTTTTAGCTATTTTTAAGTCGGTATGCGTCACGGTTAAAAAATGCGACAGACGACACCTCGCGAAACGGCGACAGCCATGGTATTTTGTCAACCCATGACCATGTGACATGTAGACGGTAAATATAGACCCCTTTACTTGGGCAATTACCCGTGTTCTCTTTCCCCTTTCTCTCCCTCTCTCCTCTCTCCTTTTTTGTCATTTTTACAAATTGTATCGGAGGCGCGGGCACCCGCGGCCCCCTGGATCCGCTACTATTTATACACATTAAAAGCGTTACCGTTATTTACACATTTAACCATGCCAACTGTTAATTAAACGTGAATTTTATGATTTAGAAATGTATGGGTTCTTTACACGTTAAAAATGTGTAAATCATGTTTGTCAAAAATATGCAATTGCATAACTTTTGTGTTGTCATTCAATGATGCCTGTATTGTACCCATTGGAACATATTGCATAGTATCTGTCAAGTAGAGTTTTTAGTACATGTATATAGGTGGTAAGTGATGCCTTATTTCATCATTGCAATTCTGTAAACACTTACGTGTACTTGAATTGTTTATATCAAAAATAGGCTAAACTTGACCAGTGACCCCATCATGACTTAATCTTCTTTTAAAAAAAGCTGGAAATAAACTACATATTGAAACTAATTTTAAATAATCAATTACACCCTAGTTTAACTAAACTCGTGCACCAATTGTATAGAACACATGAGGGGTATTTATAGTGATCAGAAATTTTCATCTTTTCACCATGTATTTATGATCGACTCGCTTTAATCGATCATTTTTTCGTGATTATTTCATTAATGAAAAGTCGACTGAATTTTTTCGATGATATGCGACAACATTTTATTTATCCGATAGAATTTTTGCGGTTAGGTAAAAACTTGTCGAACTTTTAAATAAAAATGTTCCTGTTTATTTTATTGTACACATTTCATCGTAAAAATTGGATCACATAAATTTGATCGAGTAAATTTGATTGACTAAATTTCATCAAGATATTTGATCGAGTATATTCTATCGTGTAAATAATTTCACAGACAAAATTTAATTGCACATTTTTAATCGAATTAAGTTCATAAAATTGCAAAGGCGCGCGAAAAATTGAGCAAGTTGGGCGGGAAGGAACTTACATAAGTAGTGTTTTTCGCTCCGGGAATTTGGTTTTGATTCAAATTAAATGCGATTCGGGCAAATTATTTTAATTTTGATCCATTTTAAATTCAATCCTCATGATCCTTGCTACCTAAAAAATAATTTTGGTTCACCCAAATTCAAATGCAGCCTTAAAGTAGCTCTGGTACATACTGAGCTGCGAGCGTAGCGAGATGTGATCGAATCCCAACACTACATGAACATGATGAAGAGTCGGGTCTTTGCTACCAAGGTTTAAAGGGGCACAGTTTTGGGTTATTGAAGAGGCACGCGTCTAGTGCTAGTTAAAAACAAAACTATAAGGAAGGAGTGGGATTGGTTTAACGGCATTATCTATGTTTAGAATTCGACTAATGTGTTGGAAATAAGGTTAATGGCATTATTCCAAGATCTATTTCAGAATGTTCCTGGTTTCGATTAAGTTAAAAACAAAACTATAAGGAAGTAGTGCGGTTGGTTTAACGGCATTATCTATGTTAACAATTCGACTAATGACCCCATAACTAAACGACAGATTGTGTAACTCTATCACTATTCAAACTCTGTGCATGTTGGGTGTAATTGATTATTCAAAATTACTTAAAGTGATATTTTCAATATTTAGTCTAGGTCAATTTTAAGATAGTGGATATAGGAGCCATATTTCGGGGCATCTGTTTAAAAAAAAATTTAGTCCGCTAAAACACATTTTGTAGCTGAATTTTAGCTATTTTTCATTCAAAATTATTGAGTCTCGGTTTTTTTGTTCCTTTACTATTAAACAAGCATTTGCTTTAAATCCTCAAAATTATACTTTCGATCAGAATAAATGAAATGCTTTAGTAGGACCTTAAGTTATGAGTTACCATTGCTACGGTGTGTGAGCCATGGGGTGGGTTACAATAGGTAGTTCAGTTACATGTATATGCGTCATATAATGTTATGTTTTATACTTTTGGACTTCGAAGAAAATACTTCATATGTACAATATGTCGATGACAACCAATTCGGTAATCGAAAAGGCCGTTAAACCACTCACTATCTGGTCAAGCTGCTTCACAAAATATATAAGCACGCAGATAAGTCAAAAAGTCTCACACGCCTAGTCATTACTGACTTTAGCAAAGCTTTCGATCGAGTTGACCACAATGTTGCGATCCCCAAATTGTTGAATATGGGTGCTAGGCCTTCTATCATACCATGGATTTGCAACTTTCTGTCTCAAAGATTACAATGTGTCAGATATCGCGATAAGCTGTCCGATTGGGAGCAATTAAAAGGTGGTGTTTTAAAAGGCACACTTACAGGGCCAGCTACTTTTTTAGCAGTGGTAAATGTTGCTGCCATCAACATTGATAATGACAAACTTTCCTTAAAGTATGTGGATGATCTTACTATTATTGAGAACTAGGCGGTCACCCGGGGTTTGTCGGTTCTCGGGTTTGGGCGGTCACCCGGAGTTTGTCGGTGCTCGGGTTTGGTGGTTTGTAGAATGCATGCATAAAGCCCGATCGGACAAACTTTGAAAATTCGACCCTTAGACGACCTTTGACCCCGGACGACCCAAGAAAAGCAAAGCCGTTTTATTTTTGCCACGCTCGCCTCGCATCGAGCATTGTGATCACCGAGTTTAAGCACGATCCGACCAACTTCAAAAAGTCGACCCCTAGATGACCTTTGACCTCGTATGCTCTATTTTTTCCACGCTCGACTCGCATTCGGGCTTCCCGTCCCCGAGTTTAAGCCCGATCGGACAAACTTTGAAAATTCGACCCTTAGACGACCTTTGACCCCGGACGACCCAAGAAAAGCAAAGCCGTTTTATTTTTTCCACGCTCGACTCGTATTCGGGCTTCCCGTCACCGAGTTTAAGCCCGATCGGACAAACTTTGAAAATTCGACCCCTACACGACCTTTGACCCCGGAAGACCCGACAAACGCTAACCCGTTTTATTTTTGCCACGCTCGCCTCGCATCGAGCATTGTGATCACCGAGTTTAAGCACGATCCGACCAACTTCAAAAAGTTGACCCCTAGATGACCTTTGACCTCGTATGCTCTATTTTTTCCACGCTCGACTCGCATTCGGGCTTCCCGTCCCCGAGTTTAAGCCCGATCGGACAAACTTTGAAAATTCGACCCTTAGACGACCTTTGACCCCGGACGACCCAAGAAAAGCAAAGCCGTTTTATTTTTTCCACGCTCGACTCGTATTCGGGCTTCCCGTCACCGAGTTTAAGCCCGATCGGACAAACTTTGAAAATTCGACCCCTAGACGACCTTTGACCCCGGAAGACCCGACAAACACTAACCCGTTTTATTTTTGCCACGGTCGCCTCGCATCGAACATCGCGATCACCAAGTTTAAGCACGATCCGACCAACTTCAAAAAGTTGACCCCTAGATGACATTTGACCTCGTACGCTCTAGCGAATGCGAACTTGATCTTTCGGGGACCGAGCCGCACCCACCCACCAAGTTTGAACGCCGCCCGACCCCGGGAAGGCGACGAAAAAGCGCGCACAGACAGACAGACAAACAGACAAACACCCCGACAGACAGAGAGTAGCGTATTATAATATAGATACATATGTAAATAAATGCAGCACAATTCAAAGCGACATAGACAAGTTCAGTCAATGGGCTGCTGATAGCAATATGTTGTTAAATCCATCTAAATGCATGTCTATGGATATCAATTTTACCAAGAACCCCAAGGAGCCTGTCCCAATTAATTTATGTGGCCTGGATATACAATGTACCGATGTGGTGAAGATCCTTGGTATCAAAATATCTAGTGACTTAAAATTGGATATCCAGAGGTCAGGGATATGATGAAGCGTGCTAGTGGCCGATTGTTTATGCTCACTACTCTTAAGCGTTTCGGGCTGTCCACCGAGGATCTTATCATCAATGATTCAATCATCCATGTCGTTATACATGGTTTTATTGGTTGTAAAGTATAAACAAACAGATGTTCAGACCACAATTTGTGGTCTGTTTTCATGTCTAATAGTCTACATGATGGGTAGTAATTGGCCCTTAGCAGTTCCTAATGGCTATTACTTCCGCTACTTGGGTATAAATGATCCCGGATCCTTTGTTCCAATCGAGGGTAGGTTCCTCCGCACTCCTCTAAATGGCTTCCTTAAAACCCCTTTTTCAAACCATCGGGGTTTTGACTTTAGGAAGATAATGTCTAAAGTGTGTCCCGTGGTGTTTTATAGGTCCGAATGAATACTGTGGAGTCGCTATCTGATGTTGTTTCATCCTGAATCATCCAGTTCTTGAATTTTGATAGTTTTCACCAATGTTAATAATGTAAGCGTCTTTACATGTGCACCACCTCACTATGGTTGGTTTGTATTGTCTCATTATCCCTTCTACGAGGGTCATTCAATAAGTTCTACCTCCTACCTCATAACTTTATAATTATATGAGCCAGTCTTATCAAATATCACACGATTGTAGCTTGGAGCCTCAGCTACAAATCCAATGTACATTGATCTGAGTACTGGTTGTACTTTTCCGGACATGAAGTGAGAACCAAACCTCGATTTAGTGTGACGGAAACGGATGAAAAACAGCAAAATATCTCCGAAGTGCTTTTCAATTGGCCTATTGTAAGAGGCAAAACATACCTATCGGTCAATTGTAACCGTTCTAAATGTCAGATATCTCTTTAACAGACTGTAAACAATAAAGTTGACTGATTAGCTTGGAAAAAATATGCCCTCTGATTAGCCAGATCCAGGTCAGGACAACCATTCAGTTTACCCCTCCCTAGAGAAACCTGTAAAAGTCAAATTTGACTGTCATGATAACTAAGCGATCTTCAATATATCGAACTAAATGAAGGGATTTAAAGTCTGTAAAAGCGATAGTTTTCAATCATTGACTACCCGATTGACTATTCTGAAGGTTGCACATAAGTAAAACTCATAAAGTGACTATTATGGTAAAGATTTAACATTCGAGGCATCATTGTGGCTTAAGTTGTAACAACGAAAATTTGACTGATGGCAGTATTCTGGTATGCCAAAGGCATAGCAATACATTTGAGTTGATAGTACACTGTTTGCAAGCCTACAAGAGTTAATATTGTTTACAATCTTATCTATACATGATAATACTGTAATATATTCAGATATCATTCATTCATTTCCATTTTCAGTATTTAAATCATGCTCTTATATTTAACCATACAATACGAGAAAACACCCGAAAACATGTTGCTCAAAACCAAGGACATTTTGTGTGAAAAAACACCCCATTTTCATCATTTCAAGGACACTTTCTATATTCCCCATTTTTGCGTAAAATTGAGAATACATTTGGTTAAAAAAATACCCCTTTTCTCCTATTCCAAGGACAATCTGATATGCGACACAATGTAGTCAGTATGTATCAAAAACAACCGAATCATTTGGATTTTTTTTTTAATTCACCAGACAATTCACACGCAAAGGAGTGAACATGGGGTATTAAAATATAATAGGCATACTTTTTTCTTTTTTGTGGATAGCTTCCAAATAATACCCTTAATTTTAGGAAATCATGGACACAAATGTCATGACATGATATGACCCCCACCACCCCTTTTTTTGCGATTTTGGGAACGATCATGCATTACCCAAAGTCCTTGTTGACTGAAGCCACCAAGGATTTTTTCTAACATGTCTCATGACTTACGACGCAGTCATTGACTGAGTTTTGATGCTGGCATTCTGGGTTCGATTCCTGGTGTTGGATATTCTGCCCTCTTGCTTCACGTGATAGTTTTATCCTACAAACCACTCCCTAAAGCATTTTGAGTTATACTGTCAAAATATGTTCATAAGCTCATGGCCTGGCTTCTGTGAACAAACCCTATTTTATTAAGAATCTGGCTACTTTCAGGGTTCATATATTGGTTTTAATGGATTTTGAGTATTGGACTAGTTATTACATGTTATGTACACATTCATAAACCTCTAACTAAAAGGTGCTTCATGATAGCGAATTTAAAGTTAAAAACATGCAACCCGCAACCAATACAGTCATATGATATACAAATAAAGTAACGGTTCTTCCTGACTTGCCCTATTATAACAGGGCTGAAAAGTGCGGAAATTTGAACAACAAAATTAGTAGCGTCTGTATCAGTAACATAAAAATGTTCCTGACCAAGGGCTTTTTATGTTGCCTAGCTTTTTTGTTGCCCAATTTTTAAATCTCTAATCAGTGACAAAAATCCAAGATACATTACATTTAGTGAGAAATTTGATACCTCATTCATTAAAAACTGGGTGGATTTAAAAACAAGTTATGTTGTTATAAACCAGACCAAAAGAAAAAGTTTTAGCAGATCCAATTGTCTATGGAATGGGAATAATTTGTATTGAATACTGTGCACTACACTATACATGTACGGTATGAGTGAATTGATACACACTGTGGCTGTGTAGCACACACTACGAAGCGCGGATACAGGATGGTCAAACCCTGGGGTGCTGTGAAAAGATGATCCCCCCAAAAAAATGAAATTGATCATGTACCATCCAGGCGGTGCCCGCCCTCCAAGCTATGCTCAGACTGGGGGTGTCTGAGGGGGGATGTGCCCCCCCTCTCAGATCAGAAGTAGAAAAAAATTCAATTTTGGAACTCATTTGGTATGATCTGGTGTATACTTTTGACCAAAATTTTATCGAAAAGCCACCTCTTCATTTCCAATCAATATTTTGTTTTTATCAATGCACGAAGTTAAGCATAATATACTGATATATTCTTGATTTAAGTATAGATGGTTTAAAAGCTCGAACAGGGGAGCATCTGAGGCAGGGGCGTAACAGAGGTTGGTTGTCAGGGGGGGGCACAGCTAAAAAAAATCCTGGTTAGAATAATTCCGTCTCCGAATTTTTTGTAAAAGGTTGCCCCAAATTTTTTCCCAGTCAGTCACCTCGTGAATTTCACATAAGTGATAAGGGTCAAAAAATTTCGCACGGTAAAAAAATTTCGCACGGTCACAAAATTTCGCACGGTCACAAAATTTCGCACGGTCACAAAATTTCGCACGGTTACAAAATTTTGCACGGTCACAAAATTTCGCACGGTCACATAATTTCGTACGCTCACAAAATTTTGCATGGTCACAAAATTTCACAGTACAAAAAGCACAACAGTCAACAATTTCTTGACTGTTGTGCTTTTTGTACTGCGAAATTTTCTTTCTTTCCCTATCTTCTTTTCTTTCTTTCCCCTTTTTTTCTCCTTTTCCTTTTTCTTTTTCCTCCCTTTTTCCTTTCTCTCTCTCTTTTCTTTCCCTTTCCTCCTTCTTTTCCTCTTTTCCCTTCCCCCCATTTTTCCGGGTGGGTAGGTTTGAATTTCCTGCTGAGCACCTTCAGGGGGCACTGTCCCCCCCGGCTGTTACGCCACTGATCTGAGGGGGATGTGCCCCCCTCAGAATTGGAATTTTGTTGCAATTTTCTAACTCATTTGGTGCAATCTGGTGTATACTTTTGACCAACATTTTATCGAAAAGCCACCTCTTCATATCCAATCAATATTTTGTTTTTATCCCAATGCAAGAAAAAAGTTCAGCATATTTTCCTGATTTAAGTATAGATGTTTAAAATATTGAACAGGGGGAGTCTGAGGTGTGATGTGCCCTCCCCCCCCTCAGAATTGGATTTCCCCCCCAATTTTTGAACCCATTTGGTGCTATTCGGTGTGTACTTTTGACTAATATTTATTGAAAAGCAATTACTTTATTTCCGATCAATATTGGCTTTTTATATAGGCCTATGCCAGAAAAAAAGTTATACTAGTTACCTCCAAAATATCAGATTTCTCGTCAACGTATGTACGCCTATGTATCCCTACCGACGTCCAATAAACTCCAAACATTCTTTAGTCCCTCGCATGCCTCCCTGCCCGCCTTTCGTACCCCCCTACCTTTTTCGTTGTCCCCTCTTCTTCCACTCTCTTTTTGGTGGAGGGGGAGCGGGCCCGTTGAGCCCCCGCACCCCACCACTGTATCCGCGCCTGTAGAGCGTAACGAGCGAAGCGAGTGGAGCGTCCGAAAAATAATTGCGATGTGAAGCCATTTCCTTGCGTATTTTGATATAAACAAATGATGAAGGCCAAAAGAGGGGGGAAAATTCCAATAAAAAAAAACACCCCATATTATATAAAATTGAAATCCGTACGTAACCCAATAAAAAACTTCTCATATTGATCATATTTTTACTTATCGACATGTTCAGTTGATTATTGCTTGGTACCAAATCATCAATATGAGTATCTTGAGCCGTGGGGGAAATTTTGAATTTAGACGCTCTCTGTGGGCGTTTCTAAGCCATTTCAGACCTATATTTTCCTATACAATTCAGGCATTTTTTAATTGGTTTTTGCTGTAATGACCGCTGGAAATTAAAAGAAGTGGTGCACGGCGTGTTCCCACCAAAGGGCCCCGAAGATGTTTGTTTGGATGCTCGCTGAGGGAATTTCCTATCCCAATACCGCACCTGCTATTTCCGCACATTCTTCCCCCCCCTCTTTCTTCTTCTTCATACCCCGGGGTGCTGCAGCCACCGCAGCACCCCCTGGATCCGCCGTTGCACACTACACAATGACATATCTGATTGAAAAGTGGCAGTTTGCTACAACTGCTTTCCCGGAGTGCTCAGGGGTCATTACTAGAGGGGTTTCAGGCATGTCCAAAAAATAGTTTATCAAGCTGGGGCACGTTACGTACGTAACGTGAATAGGGTATCAAAACAAGCAAAATTAAGATTAAGAAAAAGGGTATACTTTTTACATCATTGGCTTAAAGGGGCGATTCCATGAAAATGTGACGGAGCAAAAAAACTGAAAATTGCTCCAAAAGATTTATTTTTACTGCTATGTTGTTCAAAGCTCATGCAAAGGTTCAGGAAAAAATTGTTACAACATTTGGCTAATGTTTACTATGAAAAAATTCTACTTTTCTTACCCCAAAAATTGTAACACGTGTTACCGGAGCAACACTTTTTTGAAAATATTTACTTTATTGATTTGGTTTTAATTTACACCACTTATCATTTTAATTCTACTAGTTAGGCCCTATTTAAAAATAGGGCCATCAAAATGTTGTAACGTGTGTTACCAAACTCATATTCAGGAAAACGTGCTAAAACCTCAATTTTTCAAGTGTTATTTATCACTATTTATGGTTAATATGTTAGTTCAATTGCCAAAGTCAAAATTAATTTTAATTTAGAAATATACTAAAGAATCTAAGGCTAGTAAATTATGGCTGGACAAAGTGTAACGCGTGTTACCGTAACACTTGTTACCGACTATTTTGCATTTTACAAAAAAGTGAGAACTTTAATTCTTGTTATTATTCTAGTTTTATAAACTTTATAAAGGTACTTGCTTACAGTAGTGACCAATTGATTGTAGGTTGCAGTTGAAATACATAAGCAAAACAAAGTTGGGATTTTTTTAGTGCGTCTTTTTTCGTAACGCGTGTTACCGATATTCGGAGCGGTCTTACATTAACATGAGCTAATATTTCATATTGGTGTTAGCATGAGGATCTAGCCTTAAGTCTTGGGTATTACAATACAAAAGATGAAAACTTCATTCAAATTACTTTTACAGTTATAGAGTGGATAATAAAGAATGGCACGCTTAAATGTAACACGTGTTACCGTGGAATCGCCCAAAGGTAGATGTTCCGATTGCTGGCCCAATTTACAACTTGATGTTTTCTATTTTACCTGAAAGGTCATCCTTAAAATTGTCACATTCCAAAGTTTAAGTTGCATACATGTAACTCCTATGGTTCTTATTTTAGAAGCACACGGTCACATAACATTTGCCCATTGAGTAGTACACAAACTAGCTGGTGGTTAACCACCTTTGGCAGTAATTCACCACATTTTAGCCTATAATTTCTTAATGGAACATTTCTGGCCCCTACGATTTTACAAACATAATGAGAAAAATATGGGGATTCTTCTGATATCAAAATATCTTGATATTAAAAAAAATCATAGCCCCCAAAAAGTGATCGGATCATATACCTTTAAGTATTTAGTATGACTTATAGCACGAGGCAGCTACGCTGCCGAGTGCTTTAAGGAATTAATAGCACTCATCGACAGTGACCATTTTAGTGATGATTTATATGGCAGAGCTCTACCCTACACACCAGATACACACCACTTTCACAGTAGGACACCTCTCACTCACCCAGACTTAGGCAATCATCTACTATTAAACACACACACACCAAGTTGGGTATTAATTACAGTGCTGTATGTAATTAATCAGGTTATTTACGATGTCAAATTTACAGCATTCTGGATTGGCTGTGTATGTGCTATTAGGGTCCTTATTTATTCCAAGAGGATTATAAATAGCCATGAGATATATTTCTCAAATTGTATCTGTGGCAAGTCAAACCCGGGGAGGGGGGGGGGGGGGGGGGGGGGGGGGGGTCTCAACTATTACACTGTAAGCATACATGACATTTATAAATATCTGGCAAATGTTTACGTTCCAAGCTTTAAATTGATTAAATAATTCAAGTCATTAAGAACTGGGATAAGAAATAGTTGGACTTGATCATGGTGATAATAGATTGTTATAGATCTTATCAAGCCATTATTGAGCAGATTTCATAACCTTTTATTCACCTTAGTGTCACATGACAATTTTGTTTCTTTATTCTTCACCTATGTGTCACATGACATGTTTTATTCACCTTGTTGTCACATGCCATGTGTTAGGGGGCGGTCATTTTCTTTGGTAGGGGAGGGTCCAAAAAATGTCATTTATCATCATCATTTTTATGACCCCTCCCCTCCTAAACAAACGTGATTATTTTTATGACCCCTACTCAGATGCTGATTATTTTTATTCGGAATATTGAGCAAACAGCTGATGCGCAAGGGAAAATTAAGGGACGACAAATGTGCGCGAAGTATGTAAAACATTGCAGTTTTTGGACTAAAATTATGTTTTGACCCCCTATTACAATGGCATTAATTTCATGACCCCTTTTCCACAAGGATATTATTTGGGACCCCCACCGAGGGAAATGACAGCCCCCTTATTCACCTTATATCACATGACATGTTGTATTCACCTTTTAGTGTCACATGACCTGTAGAAGGATTCAAAGTGGCATGACAGTGACTCAAACAAGATCTCAATACAATTACGAAATAGGATGTCATTTTTTTCTTCTTGCAATAATATTCACCAATTTATACTAATTCACTCTGGTCTAGACCATTGTTTCCCACTTTTCCCATTTTACTAGAAATAATAGTGATAAAATAATCCCATTGAGGAGCGCTTATTTTACAGAAAACGTTAACTAAGCTACAAAACAAACGTATCACTTCTTTACCAAGACAAACAATAAAATTCACTGAAAAACACCAGTGAATCACTAGATAGGCCTACTAGTAAAAAGTGGGTGAAATATCAAAATATCTATAAAGCTTGGAGAAATAAAGCACTTTGGATCTTGTTTAATTTTTTATATACAATTATTGATGTAATGTATGGAACTCTATTGAGGCATACACAGAGTAAATCAGTTTTAATTAGACAAAAAAACTGTTAAAACATAAGATTTTGTTTTGATTATGTTAAAATCAGATATTGGATAAAAGACCCCAACAGGTATGTTTTGATGTGACAGGTCACATCTGGGCTCCGAAAAGTTCTTTTGAGGAACGCCCCGACCCCTTCACAACTAACTGGACTCCACCACAGCGGCCCGGATTCAAGCTGTAGAAAGACCCCCCCCCGTGTTTTTTCAGTCATTATTTGTCCCATATTTCCCTCCTGTTAAGCTTTATTCCTACAAACCACTCGTTTGTTTTAGGGTTATTTATACACCAGTGGACAAACTGGCTGTACACCCCTAGCCCTAACAACAACAAAAAAGGTTGAGTGCCCCCCCCCCCCCACACCGGAATGAATACCCCTTGATTGGTATTGTGCACAGTTTAAATTGTTGAATGAAAATATAGTCAGTTGAAAGTTATATTATCATTTTTCATTGGTTTAGACACTTAACATAATCCAACAATATTGAACTGTACACCATTGGACAACCAAGGCACCATGAAGTGGGTCATCAATTCTCATATAAACGGCCGTTTATATCACGACATGTCAGGGCGGGGCTAAGGTTAAAGTCAATAAAAAACCTGTCGGCAGTGTTTATTTGATTGCGTAATTGCTGTATAGACTCAACGAGCGAAAAGTAAATACACCGAAATGACCCGGAATATGGTGAAGTGGTTTCCACATGGGTGAGGGATGTGCGTGTGTGTGTTGATTATAAAGTTCTCATTAATGTGAAAGATTGGTTGTAACCAAAACAGGCAATATGTTCATTGTAGACTAACCAAATAAAGTCATTATCTAGTTTTTTTATCCTTTTTTTTTTTTTTTTTTTTTTAAAGAAGAAAACCGCATATTCCCTACCCAAAAAAGTTAATTTGAAAAAATATCATTTTGATTAATGATTTTCTTTCCGAGATATCGACGATAATGTAAATTTTATTCCATAGAGCTGTGTATAAAAGCACATCTTCTCCACCCCACTGTCTTTTAATACAAGATTGTGCGACATTGGCGCTTCTCGGACACGTGCCATAGACATAAATGATTGCTTTAAACGATTTAAAGTTTAACATGTATATTTATCGAAATGACCAAAATATGAGGGTCTAATTTTCGCTACTAGGAACAAAATTCGGAAAAAAACCTTTTTTTTCTAAATATCAAAAATATAATTTTAAACGTATTACGCTCTAATGAGAACAAAAAAAGATTTTGGATGTAAGTTTTGCATACTTCCGTAAACCCCGCTCTCCGAACGGCGCGGGGTCTAACATGATCTAAATAGTATTTAAAAAGACATTTTTGATTCTAAGACACGTGGAGTTGACACTAATGATCTTTACCAAATCGTCAAGGTTGAATTTAAATTTTGTAATCTTCCGTAACCCGCCCCCCCCTCTTGATTCTAAGACACGTGGAGTTGACACTAATGAACTTTACCAAACCTTTAAGGTTGAATTTAAGTTTTGCATACTTCCGTAAACCCCGCTCTCCGAACGGCGCGGGGTCTAACATGATCTAAATAGTATTTAAAAAGATATTTTTGATTCTAAGACACGCGGAGTTGACACTAATGAACTTTACCAAACCTTTAAGGTTGAATTTAAGTTTTGCATACTTCCGTAAACCCCGCTCTCCGAACGGCGCGGGGTCTAACATGATCTAAATAGTATTTAAAAAGATATTTTTGATTCTAAGACACGCGGAGTTGACACTAATGAACTTTACCAAACCTTTAAGGTTGAATTTAAGTTTTGCATACTTCCGTAAACCCCGCTCTCCGAACGGCGCGGGGTCTAACATGATCTAAATAGTATTTAAAAAGACATTTTTGATTCTAAGACACGTGGAGTTGACACTAATGATCTTTACCAAATCGTCAAGGTTGAATTTAAATTTTGTAATCTTCCGTAACCCGCCCCCCCTCTTGATTCTAAGACACGTGGAGTTGATAGACACAATTTTTTAAAGAGATTTTGAATTCAAGTTATGTATACTTCAGCAAGCCCGCACCCTCTCCGTTCAACGCCGCGTGGAATTTACTGAAATAATCTTTTAAAAAGATTTTGAATTTAACCATTGGACAACCAAGGCACCATGAAGTGGGTCATCAATTCTCATATAAACGGCCGTTTATATCACGACATGTCAGGGCGGGGCTAAGGTTAAAGTCAATAAAAAACCTGTCGGCAGTGTTTATTTGATTGCGTAATTGCTGTATAGACTCAACGAGCGAAAAGTAAATACACCGAAATGACCCGGAATATGGTGAAGTGGTTTCCACATGAACTAGCGAGGTAAATATCCACATTAATCAGCATCGTCACCTTACAAAATTAATTGTCGTATATGCCAAGTGTTCACCTTACTTTACTGTAAAATTCTGACGTGAATGGTCCTTCGTAATATTAAAAAAGAATCACGTTGAATCGGCTATCGGTCCGGACAAAATGACGCCATTTTTGTGGCCAAAAAATTCGAAGTTGTTTCCCGCTTTTTCGAAAATAAGGACTATCGTCACAAGTGCTACTGCAAGCATATAACGGACATCAAATGCAGCACCCACTAGCGACCAGCTGAACAATAGGAATCGAACCATAGCTAAATATCAATGGTCGCTTGCTCTGATGTCAATTGTCTAAAGCTAACTATTGGGTGTCACTATATTAGAAAATTGACATATTAAAATTGTTATTTAATGCTATGGATGTAATGAATATTAGTCAAACCTCTATTATAAATGAGATGAGAGCCAAATACCATTCCCCTGCAACATAGCAGATCGATACAGATGAGTGAAAATTAACGTGTAGCAAATAATTCAAAAATTCAACAAAAATTAAAAATGATTGCAACTTTCATTTCACGATTTCTATGTAATGTGTGCAGTAAATACTTATTTATACATCAAGTAATATTTTGTATTTTGATAGCTTACTTATTGAAATTGATTCAATAAATCGTCTAATATCAATACACCCGTAAGTCCAAAAATATGAATAATTTAGTCCCCGGTCAGTCAAGTAGCGTAGCCAGCGGGGGGGGGGGGGGGCAGACTTTTCGATATTTTTTGACTGTGCGATTTTTTTTGGACTGTGCGAAATTTTTTGACCTCACCCCCTCCCCCAAATTGAGTTGAGGGCATGCCCCTCTACCTTTTTTGGCAACCTTAAACACTTATATTTTATAAAATAAGAATTAATGAGGTCTGAAATGGCTAAGAAACGCCCTCAGAGACTATCGAAATTCAAAATGTTCTCACGCCGCAGTAGGTATACTCGGTACCCAAACACCGGGGCTAGAAGGGGATAACCCCCTTAGTCTCCCAGCTATATTTAAGCAAAATGCCAGGCAAAAAATGTCAAAAACAATCATTGGATGATGTAAATTTAAGGAAAATATTAAAGTTTGTGATCCTAGAAACGGCTTTAGAAATACCCTCAGCGAGAACCTAAATTCAAAATTTTCTCCACGCCGCATTGGGTGTCCTCAATACCAACACATCCAATTAAAAGCGGAACCTCACCTTTGATACCCATCTATAGTTAAGGAAATGACGGGCAAAATGTCAGATGACATACTGTATTAAGGAAAATAATATAATAACATTTGTGAGCCTTTAGAAATGCCCACGGTGAGCATCAAAGCATCATCTGGCCCTGAGGTGGGAACACCCCACCTCTTGACATACACACCTGAATGCAATTTCCAGCGGTCATTATAGCAAAAACAATTTAAGAAGGAAAATGATATAATAATTAGGTCTGAAATGGCTTAAAAACGCTCTCAGAGAGCGTCTAAATTCATCTTTTTCCTCGGGGCTTTTAAGCGGGCCCCGAAACCCACGCCGCAAGGACGCTACACTCGCTTCGCTCGTTTCGCTCTACACTGATCGTCATTTTCCAGCACCCCCCGGGGGTTGGCCATCCTGCATCCGCGCTTTGTCTACAATGTGGTATAGAGTATTCATACCACACAATTTCTTATTATGAAAGGTGGTTGGATGCAAACTGTAATTGGTCAGTATGATATGGCTTTCATTATACCCACACTGACAGAATGCGATCCTTGTTCACCATCACAAGACAATTCAATGTTGTGTGCAACGTTGGTTTAATTTGGCACACAAAACCAATGTTCTGGATGGTTGAAACACTATATTCTTAACCCTAAACTGTTCTAAATACTACGAATTATTACGCAAAATCCTCTGCCCAAGCGCATGCTTTCACATTGATTTAGATGACGTCATCGATCAAGCTGATATGTGGACACCAAATTGCTGCCCGGGCAAGCTCTCGCGTGTTAGCTCAGTCGGTAGGAGCGCGCGTGAGGCGTGAGGAAGGTCCGAGGACCTTCACTCATGCGTCTCATAACAAGATCACTTTCATTACATATTGACAAACCCTTCTATTATATTACGAAAAATAGTTTCGTACATTTTCTGGAAATCGTAACACTACGTAAAAGGGAAGGTGCAGAACACATCATGCCGATGAGCTTCACGTTTATCTTATCTTAAAGGGAAGCGGTCATGGTGAGGATTCTAACGAAAATTGAACAGCGCGCGGCGACTATTTGAATCTAAACAAGTTGGACATTGGCGCAGTCTGTAATTGTTCTACGTATGTTTACATGCAAGCGGTATTGTGTGCGACTCTACAACAATCTCTTAACCCAATGTGGGTGGCGCGCTCAATCAACCATCCTTCATTTGATTGAACGCATTTTCTATCGTATGATGTAAGTGATGTATTAGTTATGAGCTAAGGTTTAGCGGTACAAAATCGTCGTCAGCGGTTTCTTTTTCTCACCATGCGCTATTCCCTATAAGATGGTGGCACCGTTTGTCGAAGACATCAGTGACTGATTGATATAATAATATCACGTTTTCGAACTCTTTTTCTTTTCTAACAGAGTTCTTGCAAGAGTGACCATAGTAATGTCTACAGTTTGCCGTGCATAACATCATGCGTATGTTTACCTTATTCGTCGCCCTACTGTGGCTTCATCTTGTTCATGTGGAATTGATGTCATCAACAACCCGGAGTTTAAACGCGAAATTATCGGCCTACAATGTAGCTTCATTCTCGATACCAGAGGAATTGAACCCGGATGGTACAGACTCTGCTGGTTGTGACCCGACATGGAACCATTTTGACGTTCACAATGTGACGGGAGATGTGTATGTTGGAGGTAGCAATATACTTGTACATCTTGGTCCTGATTTTACCGAGATCACCAGAGTCAACACAAGAGTAGACATGAGATGTCAGTGCTCGCCAGCAGATGGCGCTGAAGTTTGTAAGAATTTGAACAAACTTTTGATCATCTACTACGGCGGCAATAAGCTGATTACTTGCGGAAGTAAAAATGATGGCAGATGTAAGCTAAGGGAGCTTGATGATATTTCCATCGATGAGGGCTTTGCGCAGGACCACAGGTACGTCGTAGCGTCAGGAAATCTTACTACCGCTTACATTATAACCGAAGACAGTTTGTACATTGCGTCAACTCGTGATTCAAATCGTGCAGTACCAGCAGTTCAACGATTCAGACCTTCTGAAACTGGCAATCAACTTCATGTCGCTACAGCTTATAGTAGTCCGCAACCATTTGTTATCCATTATGTGGGAGAATTCATGCTCAAATCATTTACATATTTTGTAACTTCACAAAGACACGATTTAACTTATTCTGAGGACAATCGTTTCTATTCAAAAATTAATCGAGTTTGCCACAATGCAGACAATTTTAATACATTCGCAGAAATCACGATCCAATGCTTAGGAACTGACGATGCGGCTTACAACTTAGTACAAGCTGCCTACTATGGCCAAGCCGGGTCTGATCTAGCTACATCAATAGGTGTTAATCCTGGAGAGGATGTTCTCTATGCAGTGTTTGCTAGAAGCGTCAATGAAGAAAGCGACGAAGCGAGCAACCAATCTGCTATCTGTGTTTTCAAGCTGGATGAAATTGAAAAGGCTTTCATCAATGCCATAGCGGATTGCCTCATGTTAAAGGACTCTGCTAATGAAATTATGTATTTGAAAGGTAGTGACTGTAGACAAACGGTGAGTAAACTCAATTCAATCATGTATTTGCAAGTCAGTGACTGAAGGAACAACTTGTGGTGAGTACGTAAACGCTGATGTTTATTTATATCATGAGAATCATATTGTGATTGTTACTGTAACCAAACAAATATACAAGTTTAAATATCTTTTCGGAAAGATGTCGTAATATGCTCTTCTAAGACATACTTTTCTATCCTGAAGACTTACATACGGGTAACCGATTCATTTTAGTGGATACACTCTTTACAGAATTCTTTATTTTTCAATAAAATAATAACTTTGTTATGAAATAATTAATACATAGACTCCTTTTTTCCGGGTAATTATTTGTCAAACACCCCATGGAATCTTTATTTCATGCAGCAAGTTAATTTGAGATAAATCTGTAATTCGTTATGCCATGGTGTTCCTTTATCTTTCTTTCTTTTCCCTTTTCTGTAATATCGTCGTGCTCTATTAAGCCTTATCATGCTGTAATATAATGTCAATACAGTCCTCAAAATAAGTAATTGACCAGGTAATAAATAAACTCTCAACTCCAAAACTATAGCTCCCACGTAAAAATATTATTAAAAATTATAAAGTTGTAAGGAAATCTCTTTTCTTCAATTTGAGACATTGTTCATGAAGATCGGTTAATAATTGAGAACACTACATCGATAAGGATAGAACAAAGTGCATTTTTTACATTTTCACACTTGGGTTTTGAACACGCAGAACCGTGTGACAGGGGTGTGTATTGGCTGTATTGATCAATTGAAGCATCCCCAATCATCATCTTACTATCAACCGTGAGTTATCGCTACCAGTTAATCAATAATCTGCCTGTTGCTAGTCCGAGGCTGCGTGTCGACGAACAAAATGTTAAAATAAAAACTGACTTTGTTTTGCTTTTGGGAACATAACTGATTTAATATTCATTCAATTTTGACGTGTAATATCTCAAATTGAAGAAAAGAGATTTCCTTACAACTTTATAATTTAATATTTTCACGTAAGAGCTTTAGTTTTGGAGTTGAGAGCGTATCAATTACCTGGTCAGTTACTTATTTTGAGGACTGTATACCGGGCAATGCAATCTGATTTGATTAAACACACTAATCAGTGAATTAGATTCAAATCATGTCCAAAATGTATATAGGCTACTCTTCTAACATTGAGGATGTATTTATCGGCTTATATACAGGCATTGCTATTAGAAACGGCTCGGATGGTTGCAGAAGACCAAAAGTGCAGTGCCGATAATTACCATCACCCAAAAGGCAGTATTGCCAATGCTCTGAATTCACCAGCAATAGCTGAGTGGCAAGACACTCTACCAACGTCTATTATAACAACTACAGAGAGACACCACACGATAGCATTCATTGGGACTGCAGATGGAAGACTCATGAAGGTAATTTCATTGACCACGTGATAGTCATTTGTAATTGTATTGCTATAAAATATACACCTAGCACATAAAGTCTCGGACCAGGTGCTTTGGGGTTGGCTAGATAATAGATAATCGGTACCAAAAAACTGAGATATGCATTATATATACATCAAAGAATAATTGTATAGTTACAATACTGAAATTGGCATACATTATAGTTAACAAACTGAAATATTTTGCACGCTTCGTGCGCATTTCTTCTTCATGTTTCAACATTGTAAAACAAAAGTCGGTTCAGCCACCCTCATTTGTTTAGCTTCCATATCAACTGTTTCCCCAATAACACCAAAAGTCAGTGTCATAATAATATGGACAATATCTATCTACTATGCGTGCGAAACAGAAATGCGTTCCTACTATGCGCTCTTAGTTTTGAAATACAGTTCGAATTTCCTTTGCTACAGCTTCATATTCAAAGCAACAATGAATGGCGAGTCTACGAGACACTAACACTGGGTAGCCGTGTATTAAGAGATATGAACCTGGACGCAGAGAAACAACATGTTACTGTTCTTACCGAATTAGAGGTATCTAATATCATAACACATATAATGTAAGATTTTATAGTGTAAGTAAAAGGTATCACAAATATATAGACAAATATCTGATATCATAAGTATATCCGACTTACAGTAAATATAGATGATTGGATAACAATTACTCTAAACTTCGATTAAATAGCACCGTTTTTCTTAATGAGAAAACAATCTGAAATAATATGACATTGTAAAGTGTTCTTACACCACGCTACACCAGATTATACACTTTGAAGTGGTAGAGACTTTTACATTTTAACAATGGTTTGTTATACATCGCAAACCAGTAGAACGGTCAATTTCTTTGCATATGTTTCCCAGGCCGTGTTTTTGTGAATAAAACTACCAGAGGAGAAAATCGAGTCATTATTAGGATTGAAGTCCGGCCTTGCTGTTACCGGGAATCGACCCCAGGTAGCCTTCGTGGCAGGCCGGCTCCTATCTAGCACGTGTGGTCTAGTGGATACCATGCAGGGTTCACGATACAAAGGTTGTGAGTTCTAGCCCCGCTATAGCCAACATGTTTGTATCCTTGGGCAAGGTACTTAGTCTCAATTGCTTCGTCGACCCAAGCGATATTTGGGGAGCTGTTAGGATATCGAAATCTAAGTAGTGCTGATAGGCTTGTGCACTTGTGCTGATAGGCTTGTGCACTTGTGCTGATAGGCTTGTGCACTTGTGCTGATAGGCTTGTGCACTTGTGCTGATAGGCTTGTGCACTTGTGCTGATAGGCTTGTGCACTTGTGCTGATAGGCTTGTGCACTTGTGCTGATAGGCTTGTGCACTTGTGGTGATAGGCTTGTGCACTTGTGGTGATAGGCTTGTGCACTTGACTGGTAACCGCCTAAAGTGTAGCGACCAAAGGATTCTGATATCTAAACTGGCAGCGATAATAATTGATTTAAAAAGCCCTTTGGGACTGTGCCTGTATTGTGGAAAGCGCTATATAAGAACGGTATTATTATTATTATTATTATTATTATTATTATTATTATTATTATTATTATTATTATCATCTAATTGAGCCACCGAGTCAGCTTGAAAATCCTAAGACTTTCTTACGCATATTATATAGTTCGTCTGATCGATAGACTGGGGAAGCGCGCACTACCAGCACCTTCTAAATAATGTAGTGTTTCGTAGAGATGAGAACGGTTAGGGTAAATGGCTGTTATGTTCTCATATAAAGCCTATTTTTGTTTAAACCATATACATTTTGTACCTTCAGTAGCTATTGAGGTTATATTTAATCCGTCAATGTTTCCCCTCAATCATGTCAATATTATAATTTTGTCTCATACATCCGTAAATTGTGTTTGATCACCTTTAAATAGATTTGGAGTAAAACTATTTACGTCTAATGATATATTTTCTTCAGATTTATAAACTTGCGGTTGAGATTTGCAGCTACTTTTCAACCTGTAAAGAATGCATAGGATTCACCGACGTAGACGGGGACCCTTACTGTGGATGGTGTGCACTCGAAGGACGGTATGTTTAATATTGAAGTGTTTTGCATGGCAATAATTACTATGGCCGTTTTTTAAAAGAAATGTGTATGCTCATTGTCATACGGCCGAGTGCACCAAACTAGCGTAACTTAATAGGGAGGTAAGCTACCTCCCTAGTAGTTATGCTCTAACTGTAGCGTAACTTACTAACGATGTAATTCTTAGCGCATAACTGGCGAGTAATACCAGCATTGTAACTAGCGAGGTAAATATCCACATTAATCAGCATCGTCCTCTTACAAAATTAGTTGTCGCATGCGTCAAATGTGTGTACATGTATCAAACAGCAATCATTGACACGAATGGTGTTCCGTAGAATTATAAAAATGTGTCGTCAGTCGCTATGTCAAGCGTTGATTTACATAACATGAATAATGCAACACGTCACACCTCGTCCGAAATCTGTGAATATGACGCCATTTTTTAAGTTCGAAAATTTAAATGTTTATTACCATTCTTTCAAAAATAAGGACCATAATTACATTATAAACACATTTTGTGCGAGAGTAACATACAAAATGGTATAAAATGGCAAAAATGTCACGATCAAAATCTGTTCGTTTAAATAAATGGATCAATGGTTAAATAATAAAAAATATCACAATGCTAGCGTCAAATCTCTGTGGCGTGCTACTGTGATCCTGGCTTTTGTTAATGTAAATCACGGGTTCGATTCCCATATTCCCATTTTTTCTCTATTTTTTCTTTTCTTCAAAAAATGATTTTAATGACTTTAGTGACTTTGATGAAATCATTTATGTCAATTTCTATAAATTACAGTATTGACATTAATCAATCGATTTATTAAAATGAATGTGTAGGCCTATGTATTTTTTTAAATTCTTTTTTTTATTTACTTTATTTATAATATTCATTCAATAGGCATATCTATTTATGAATTTGTTTATTTATTTGATTTCATGTTATTTAATTAATTGTTGATTGATTGATTGTTTGAAATTTTTACAACTGTGTATGCATGATTGTGTATAGTTTTGAAATATTTTATAATAAATTGGTCTTAAATGTATCATTGAGTATAATTATTATACACAAGTTGATAATAAATTGCATGATAAAATTATCCCACTGATCATCATATCTATGTAATCGTCCACCGGGCAAATAATAAATTGTCGTTTAGTTACAGCATAAACTGTTATGCTCCAACTTATTCTTGGGTCCGGTGAGGTATAAGATTTAGGGGCCATATCCAAACTCTCAAATGATTTTATAGCGTTTTTATACCGATTTTACCCCGGTATTAAAACGGTATTTTTTTCTATTGTTAAAAGCATCGGAAAAAGATCGGTGATTAACTAGAGCCGCCTCTACTTATCTGGCGTTAACAATAGAACTATTGCAGTACTCTAGATGGCTCAATTAGTGAAGCAGACAGATGAAAGCGCGAGGAAGGTTGTGTTATTAAGCTGACCAGTGTTCACCCGACCCCCGTTGTGACGATTTTAATCACCGATCTTTTTCCGATGCTTTTAATAATAGAAAAAAATACCGTTTTAATACCGGGGTAAAATCGGTATAAAAACGCTATAAAATCACTTGAGAGTTTGGATATGGCCCCTTAGCGTAAATTACCCGCCAGTTACTAGCCTATAATATATAACAATTCACTACAGTTTGACAACGGGTTTTAAATATTGGCAGTGGCTTTAATCTTTTGAGGACAAAAGGATTAATTGAATAATCTCGGGTCTAATTAATTATCAAATCCATGTAACATAATAGAATAACATACCGGATTAATATTTTAATTAGATGCACACGATGGAATGAATGCCATAACGCGAACGAATCTTCACGATGGCTATCATACAAGGAGACGCAATGCCCAAACATCAGCATCAGTTCTACTACGTCTAGTGCGTTTTTTGGTGAAGGGACTCAACAAGTAAGTCGGATTCATCATTTGTGCGCATTTGTTGTAAAATGAAAAAGCTCAGCACACTCCACAGCGCTCAACCGCTGATCGGTAGCATTGACCTCAGCTACGCGTGTATCATGCACATCATGAACACGAATACGCATGTGTGAGAGCGTGAAAGAGTTGGAACGTTGTGGAGTATGCCACGCCCTGTTGTATGATTACCACTGCACAGACCTGGAATATCACAAAACACAATATTGGGAGATTATCTGTGTAATTGTAAAAGCATCTTTGCTGCTAACGAGGACTTGCAGCAAGTCTAGTAGATATATTGCTATTTATTGTAAATGCATCTTTTAAGCTTTCTCGAAATACTTTTGCGCCGACCGGTGCAATTTACAGACCGCTGTCAGGGTGATGGTAGAAGCGAATGATGATTCTGGTAAGTCTTTGTAATGAATACTCATTAGCTAAACTCGGGTGCCACTCCCATGCATTTGAAGTACCCGTAGATAAGGCTGTTAAGAAGCTCTAACAGTCTCTGCCTCTAAGAGTGTACCATTTTTCGGGGATGTCGTGATTTATGGGTTTTCAGATCAAGTTTTTAAAAAAACCAGTGATACATTACCATAACATTATACTATAGCCAAATTTAAAAATTCCTTAATGTTTTGGTTCGGTTGAAAAAATCACCGAAATTTCAAAAACAAAATCCCAGTAAACATGGTAAAACGATCCCAATAAGTGTAACTATGCGCGCCATGCAGATCCAAAACGAAAGGAGAATATTGGGGGGGGGGGGGGGGGGGGGGGGGGGGTGTGTGGACAGAATAAGAACTTGAATTACACAAGAATTTAACATGGTTTCTGTGTAAGTTGGGTCACCACAATATTGACAGAATAAAAAAACTCATATTCTTGGGCCTATTACTTCCGAATTTCAATTTTTCAATATTTTGTTACTTTAAATTATGTTCCTACTAACGAAAAAACAGGCACTCATATTATTACTATTTCGGTAAATTTACCCCTAAAAAAACGTCAATCGTTTGAAACATTACTTAGGGTCATTGCCATATGGGTTAGATTCGACAAGGCCTTTGCATTTATCGACAGGCGAGTGTCGAAGATGCGACTTTAAACAGAGGGCTATGGGGACAATCTTAAATAAGCGTCGATTTCTTGAAAATAAATTCACTAGTCACTTTTGTTTTTTTATCAAACCATTTTTTTATTTGCCGAAGGTATGCTTATTTACTTTAAATGAAAAAAATTAAAAAGGGAACATTTCTATCCCACTCGGTAACAATTACTGAATGTCCAATTGACTAGAATGGCCCTGAATTTCATGTCACATTCAGTACATCACCATCCCACTCGAACCCTTACCCACCACCACACAACACCTTCGCCACGTGAATGTCTTTCGCATGCCAGTGTCGATGGATATCAGTTGGCAACTTTTTTCGTTTTATTTTTCTGTTTTTACAGTCACTAGATATCAAAATGGAATAGAGGAAAAATCAATGGACTTTATTGTGTCTACAATGAAAATAGTCACTGTTATTGAGTATATGACGTTCTGATAACAGTTATCACAGCTCGGTAAAACATTTAGCGCTTCTTCGACTGAAATTTTTGGGTACAAACTATCTAAAAACAAGAGTTATTTTCATTATAGACTCAATATTATAGTCCATTAGTAATTCACCATCTAGTAATTTATGAGTATGTCATCGCCAAAAAATAAAATATATATTTTAAGGAAACGAGATATTTATTCATTCACTTATCAATCGATAAACGTATTTCTACATTTTATAAGAGTACTGTGTAATCGATCGTAACATTCATAGCAACCCGAGAACAAAAACAAAACAACTTATTGTAAGGAGAGAGACTACCATTATTCTTTTAATCAAAATCAACGTGAAGTTTGTTTTAATTTGTGATAATTCCAAATTGGCGATAGTAATTATGA
Organism: Ophiura sarsii; assembly: GCA_035610835.1. Taxonomy (NCBI): domain Eukaryota; kingdom Metazoa; phylum Echinodermata; class Ophiuroidea; order Amphilepidida; family Ophiuridae; genus Ophiura; species Ophiura sarsii. Next base: position 60,295,516 of record CM069454.1, read on the forward strand.
TCTAAGCATTTATTTTAATTATGTGCAATTTTTTTTTAAACTTGGTTATTAACTAACAATGTGCAGGCTTACCATAAATTTGTCTTCAATTGTGATACAAGATTGAACTTATCATGCAAATTGGCGATCGCTTACTATATAACCTTTACTTATATGAAGTTTAAAAATGTGAATAACAACGTTGATAGCTTTCATGTTTAAAAGAAACCCGAACAGGCAGTTAATAAATGTCATCTTTGAGAGAACTATTGATTCGCCTCTTTTGAGTGCTGTTTGAATCATTTAATACCGACTTGAGTTCTCATCCTGACACTTATTTAGGAAGTTACGATGTATGACTATGTTTCTGTCTCTTTTCACGTTCTTTATACATTTATTGTTTTGTCTTACGTCATGACGTGTACATGAAGTCAACGAGGATTTGGATTCGATTGCCAAGGTAACTAATTTGACTCAAAATGTAGTATGAATTAACAATCTGTATGTATCAGAATCTGGATTTATCATTAGGGTAACTGTTTAACATGTCTTATGTATCTCTAAAGCATCATAATTTGGATATTATAGTAGATTCACAGACTTTGGGCGGTTTGCCATTTCAATATAGGTAATATTTTCTAATTGTGGGGGAGGCAGTGATTTGAAATCTTAATCGGATCATTGGCACATATGGTTAATTCTATGCTTTCCTGTGTCTTTAATCACATTGTTGGTACATGTAGTTCATATCTAGAATAGTGACAGAGTTTTCTCGTGCCTTAGTCCAAATTTATTTTTTCTTTCTAATTTTATTTAAAGGAGGATTAGAAATGATAATCAATGTGTCACTTGTTAAGATGGCACGTTTGAATAGCGTGCTATTTGATTGGATAGTTTAAATTCATGCATGGACGCATGATAGTTGGGGATGTGTTGCTTTAACGCTTTGAAGTCCATTAAATCGCAGCGAAACCAATAGCATGTAAACGATACCGATATCGTCGTGACAGGACCATTGTGGTTCCTCTTTGCTCTTTAACGTTAAATGGAATATGTCCAAATCAATATCCAACCGATATTTTTAAATCCACTATAGTCTAGAGGCCCTGCATAAGATATACACTGCCGCGCAAAAGTATTTCTCCCCCTGGAAGCTTGCAAGTTATCACTCTGTTGTCGACAAAGTATTAAACCATCAGACCCAATTACCATTTCATTGTGTTCATTGTACATTTTATACCAATAAATTCATGTTTCCTATTCAGATTCATGATTTAAAAGCATTCCAATTCATGATTTTATCGAGCAAGTCAAAATGCCAATGTAAAATCGCTGTAGTAAATCCCCTCATGAATATCAATTAGCTCATCGGCAGTGTAACGCTATGGGAATTTTCAACTGAGATCAACTGGTGATGGAAAACTCCATGTGTAGAATTTTATAAATGATAATTGGCATGCGCAGTTTATTGGAATACCTTCAGAAGGAACCATTCCAGCTTGAGAAAGTTATTTTTGTGACGACGTTTTATGTTTTGGCAGATATTCATTTTTATTTAAGGCACATCTAATTTTGTTTCTATACAATCAGGCTGAAATAACATGGAGAACCAGCAAAATTACAAAGTGTGCATGCACGTAGTTCATTCTCCAGTGACCTAACAAACCACGTTTAATCAATACAATGATTCAAAGCAGTAGAGTTTCCCACTATTTCATCTTCACAAAGGACCGCTCAATAAACAACATACCAAGACATAATAAATCCTTTTTTCTACTATGCCACTGTCTCTTCTGAAGCAGTAGAGTTTCCCACTATTTCATCTTCACAAAGTGAAGTAAATCACTAGGTGTATCTGTCATCGTACCATAAACATTATCAATTATTTTTCTATGAGGTCCATCTAAACAGAGTAAAATTTTAGAATCGGGTGTTTTTAATTAGTGCGCACTTTAGATAACAGGAAACGAATTACTTAAATTAAACCTACTTAATTTCAAGATTTTTGCTTTTATTTAGATACCAGTCACTGCAACTAACGTAATGGATGTTGTGGCTAACTTAACACGAGTTATCAATGAAGCTACTGTGATCGATATTCAAGGTCTGGAGTCCATTGCCATTATCGTGGATGGTGTTGTTGATGTAGAACTGCCAGGTGAAAATGTAAGAATTAGGGCTATAAAGCCAAGGACAACCCCCCCCCCCCCAAAAAAAAAAAACACCAAACCACAACAAAACAAATGTTCTACGAGCCCGATTGACCAATATTTTTCGAATTTGAGATTTTGTGTTATCTTCAAAACTGTTGATGCAAATAGGCCTAATATGTTGTAAGATTTGAGATTATTTTGTTTGATATTCCATTTTTATGCACATTTATAATTATGATTTATTTTCTGAAAATAAGAAGAAAAAAAAAATACGAAAACACAAAAAAAACCCAAAAAACACCAAAACAAACAAAACAAGTGGACCGTCCGCATAATGTAAATATTTCGAAGAGATGGATTTTATAACACATCCAATCAACTTGATTCCTAACACTTTTCATGCGGCTATTACACACAGAAAACACTATGTAAAAAATTATGTAAATATAGAACTCCATAATTATTATGTAAGAGTTTACATAAAACATGTAATATATACCCAAGCGTGTCAACTATTGACGCCCTTGGAGTTATTTCAATTAATCTGACACCAGTTTTGGTGTAAATCACTAAATGATCACTGAAAGGTGTCCGTCGGACACTTAACGGTGTCACCGTAAATTATGTGCAAACCCATATCATTGACGATTACACCAATTTTGGAGTCAAAATAACGCCTTTGTAAGTGTCATTTACAGTTGACTCCAAGAAGGCGTCGCTGTGACACCAATTTATTTTTCAGTGTATGTAAAAAAGTACACAAATCTGTAATACATAACTCCAAGGGCGTCAATAGTTGGCGGGAAAGCTCACGGTTTTTAGAGGTGTCGAAGCAGCATGACACCAATTGGTGTAATTCTGACACCAATTGGTGTAATTCTGACACCAACTGGTGTAATTCTGACACCAATTGGTGTAATTCTGACACCAAATTGGTGTAATTCTGACACCAATGGTGTAATTCTGACACCAATTGGTGTAATTCTGACACTAAATTGGGCGTCTATCAACATATCAACGCATGCGTTTTCTCGTCGCCATTTTGTTTGCATGTTACGAGCCGGTAAGACTGGTAAGTACCGATCTGCTCCATTTCCAGACATTTTTGATAATAATTATGATACAATTAGCGTAATGTAAGCCTTGTTCATGTTGTTTAATATTGCGCCAACTAACTGATGAAATGAATTACAATTTCATAGTCAGAGACTAGTATTTTGTTGGACTGTGTGTCAGTGCATGGACCTACTAGTACTATGTGTGTGTTCGTCATGCATGCATACGATGATATGTGCAACATTACATACATGTAGCCCGATTTATCTGGCTCAGTGGTCATCTTTTTCATACGGACGTCTAGTCTTATATTACGCTAATTGTATCATAATTATTATCAAAAATGTCTGGAAATGGAGCAGATCGGTACTTACCAGTCTTACCGGCTCCTAAACATGTGCTATCTCAATAGTCAATATTACACCCCATTTGGGGTGTAATGATATTTTTCGAAAATGGGTCCTCAGGTAACCACCCAAAGGGGTCAAAATGAATATGACACCTCCATAATGGTGTCAATTTGACACCCATAATGGTGTCAATTTGACACCTTTAGGGTGTCAAACTCAATATGACACTTAAGAGAGTCAATATTACACCCCATTTGGGGTGTAATGGCATTTTCGAAAATGGGTCCTCAGGTAACCACCCAAAGGTGTCAAAATGAATATGACACCCAAAGGTGTCATATTTTACACCCATAATGGTGTCAATTTGACACCTTTAGGTGGCCAACTGAGGACCCATTTTTTGACGCTTGTTTTAGTGTCAAAATGACACCAATTTTTTTTTCAGTGTAGTGTTTTCTGTGTGTAGTTTTACCATATATATATAATATAAAACAGATTTTTCAGAAACCTTTCGCAATTTCAAGTATTATCTCATGGATTACTGAACCAATACTAGGTATATTTGTACTTATTTCAATGCATTTCTCATAATGGTTCCAAATATGGTAATGAAATTCAGTAATCTTGACATTTTAAAAATATTTTGTGAATTTTGTGAATGTCTTCTGCTGACGCCTGTCGCGTGGAAAGTGTTTTAAGTTTGAAAATCAATATTTAATCTACGCTATTGCAACACGTTTTTAAGGCTTGACATTAATTATAATTAAATGTAATAGTTCTGCACAACTAGAAAAGTATCGGGCTATTTTCCGTTGAATTCCATATACACCCCTATGGAAGACATTAATACCTCGTTCTTCTACACAGGGAATTTTTTCCACACTCTCTGTGGGGAAGATTAAGGTAAATGTCTTTCGTTAGGGTGTGTATGGATTTCATAACAGCCCATCAGACGACGCTGGACACGGACGTATTCACGAGTATTCAGGTTAAAATATGCGAACGAGGTTACGTGATCAAGTGAATGGGACGAACGCTTAACAACGGTTTAAATTCAAAAAATGATACTGACACTGGAGTTGGTTATCCAAATCCAGCGGTTTTAGGATTAAATAATTTAGTTCTAACGTGTGATGAATTTTATGGGGTCATATAATCAAAATTCATTATGGGGTCATATAATCAAAATTCATTGTTACATTGAAACCAACGGAAATTCAAAATTAACGGCCGTTCGTGTCCACCGTCGTCTGCAGCCCATTATGATACAACAACATTAATCCTTCATTCCAAACAGCTAACGAGGTCCGTTGTGGCAATCGTAGATAACGTCATTTCCAAATACGACGATGATCTTAACGAAGATTCAGCCACACCACAGTCTGATGACGCATCTCCTGTTGCAGTAGTATCGCCCATCCCTAATCAGATTCAAAGAGCACTTGAAAGACAGATATCATCGTTACAGTCGGACCCGGATGGTAACAATACTGTCATCGAAGGGAAAAACGTGGTCATCCATGCAGTGAAAATTCCAAGAGAGTCTCTTATTAGTAACAACCTGGTATTTGAAACCATTCCATCGGGTGATGTGAACTCGGGCAATGGCATATCTACACATGTACATTGGGGAAACGCCCCTGACAAAAGGGCAGACGCCGCCATTTCTTTGCCAAGTGATGTCTTTCTTTCCACTACAGGTACTGTTCACGATTCTTTTTGAATTTTTTAAATGGCTAATAAGTGAGTGTCGTTATGGCCCTCTCACACCTACGGCGGTCAGGCCAGCGATGGCACTGCGCTGAAAAACTATCAAAATATATTAATAACACGCAGTGAGCGCGGAAAACTGTCCGAAAATTGTCGATTTTTAAATAAAGGTCACTAAACCCTTTCACATACTGCTGCGATCAGGCAGGCGCTTGCATTACGCTGAAAAATTGGCAAAACACCAAGCCAAGCGCATCCAGGTCTCCAAGAACCCCTCGGTGACGCAGTGTGAAGTGGCTGGGACGTGAGAGGGTCGTGATAGGGTCCCCATGGTCTTTTTAAAGTAGAAACACAGTGGGTTGTAATAGGAGCGCCGTGAAAATGTGATACGCGGGATAGGAGCGTACTATAGAGCTACATAAAAATGACAATTTTGAGCAGTTTTCCGCGCTCTTCCTGTGTGTTACATGGGGACCCTCTCCCGCTCTAGCCAGTGTCCACTGCGTCCCTAATCGGTTCTAAGAGACCTTAATGCGTTTGCTTGGCGATTTGATACTTTTTAAAATGCAACGCAAGCGCAAGGCCTGATTGCCGTATAGTGTGACAGCCCTATTATGTTACATTAAAATATTTCTTTTCCAGTCTGCACTCGAAAGATTGGTTGGAATGAAAGCTAACGTAACGAGAAAGAAAAGAATACACATGCGAACTTAAAGGTATATTATGTGATCTTTCCAGGGAACGCCCTCAACATCGAAAAAAAAAATAGAAAGCAGATTTACTTGCAGATTTACATTTCTGATCATAAATCATACATACATTCCAAGTTACAGGGCGATACGATTCTTAATTACTTCAAAATCATGGTTTTAGAGTGAAAATAAACTGTCGGAATTCCGACAGTTTATATTTTCACTCTAAATTCACTCTAAAACCATGATTTTGAGGTAATTAGGAATCGTATCGCTCTGTAACTTGGAATGTATGTATGATTTATGATCGGAAATGTAAATCTGCAAGAAAATCTCCTTTCTAAAAAAAAAAATCATGAATAGAGGGCGCCCTCTGGAAAAGATCACATAATATGCCTTTAACTGCACTGCAAAACTATTTTGTTAATGTCAGATACTCCTAAATTACATATAATTTCTGCTACCCAATAAACACCTCAGACGGTAGCATACGAATTTGCATGTACTGACGTCATATTTTCCCATAATTCACGACAACATTTGTAAAGAAAATCATTATGATTTTATAAGGAACCAGTATATCAATTTATTCTGCACCATGAACCATTTTTGAAACATGAAACTGAAGTACTAAAGAACACATGTTCATGTGTCCGATTGATGATATTGAGAAAATCACAATGGAAAAGAAATTCACAGAGATGACGACGTAACTTATTGTTTAGGCTATAGGCTTATAGATCAAATTTAACGCCTGATTTTACGACTCGCAGGTAACAGTTCTGCAGCAGTGCCAGTTAGCTTCTTTGTTTACCAGAACACCAAGTTGTTTCCATCCCAGCGTCTGATCAATGACTCCGATAATCCACACCAGATTCGCGTTGCGGTAGCAAGTCGTATTATCACAGCTAACTTGGAAGGAGTTGATTACATCATGGATTTGCCAGAGAACAGCCAAGTTGAAACTATCTTTGCTCTAGTTCTGGTAAGGGCAAGAAAAGGAAGCCTACCGACCTACCGACGCATATTTTTTCGAATTTGAGATATTTATTTATCAAATTTATAGTAATGTTTTAAAAAAAAGGTATAGGTTACAGTGTTTTTTTTTTATTTTTTAAATCTACCAAATTTCTAACAATTTTTTTAACGTTCTGTACGCCGATATTGTTCTAGAAATGTCAATTGATTATGAGTGATGTTTCATCAAATTATTGTGAATAATGCATAAGGCGACTCGTCAAGTATTCCATATGTCGCTTTATTGCCAATTACAAATTACAAAACAAGATTTGGAATACATTAAATATGGTACATCACTAATTCAAAATTATGTTTAAAGAATCAAAATCTGTTTAAATGAAGTAATAAGAAATTTTCAAATCATGAATTAACAATATATGCCATTGCAAACCCATTTATATACGTGTGTACAATATAGGAAAAAGACCAGAATGCTAGAATAGATCGTACTCAATGTGTATTCTGGGATGTCAATGCAAATGAAGGAGCCGGTGATTGGTCGAATGAAGGGTGTCAATTCAACCGGACTCTTAAAGATGGCAATGTGGTGTGCCAATGTAATCATCTCACTAGCTTTGCCGTTTTAGTGGTAAGAATTAACGATATCTTAGAGATATATTTACAAATTGGTTTATGTAAAGTTGTTTTAGATTATTCAATTGTTGGTTTTCAGCCGCTGCAGTGTATAAAACAATAATTTAGTAAACAATGTGAATATTTAAAACTTTTTTTTTTTAAAAACATTTTATGACATAAAAGTGTCTGTATGTGTTTTTTCACTGTCTTAAGTTTATGCAAATCCAACACAAACCTTAAAGATGTTAAAGATTTGAAATACTCTTAAAGATTCCTAAACATTTTGAAGGAAGAGTCTTCATCTTTATCTACAACAGAGAATATAGGCTATTTTAAAGGGGCATTGAGAGATGTATCGATATACTAAATGAGCAAATAACGTAAAGGTAATCATCAACATAGCCCAAATCCAAAATATCATACAATTCCGACATCGCCTTCATGCCAAACAAAGCAAAAAAAACGGCACTTCCGGTTGAGATTTGCCGCGAAAGTTCGTGAGTAAAACTTAGCATAACTTCCGAATTCAGCACCTTTATTTCTATATGATCATATCGAAACTAAGAAAATCATGAAATTTTATATGATCAACGGCGAATGTTGGTTAACTGTTTCAGATGGTAGTTAGTATATGCCTAAGTATTACTTTGATGCAAAAAAACTGATTTCCGGGATAATTGAGGGCGCACTCCCATACGTATCTCTCAATGCCCTCTAAGATAAACAGCCTCGGTTATAGCAATAGGCAGATTATTGGTTTGCTGGTAGCAACAACTCGCCGCTCGACAGTGGGAATGTGGATCGGGATGTTTCCATCATTGACCTATACGAATGCCTGTGTCACGCTATCAAGCGTGTTGAAAAAGCATCTTCAAAAATAAAATTGCACTTTGTTTTGGTTTTGGACACATAGCTCTCTTAATATCAGTCAATCTTCATTAATCTTCATTTCTCGCTACATTTTTTAAATCATTACTTGTTTTTTCTTATTTAAAGGATATATATGATCAAAATGCTTTGGTTTTGGATGTCATAAGCAAGATTGGCTGCAGTATTTCTATTACTTGTTTATTGATAACGCTTGTAACGTACTTATCGAACAGGTAAGGGAGAAACAACATGACGGCATCGGTACCGGTGTGAGAATTTGAACAATATCTCATAACTGGGTGTCCGTTAACACTTTCCACGCGGCTACTATTGTTACCATACACAAAACAGATTTTTCAGAAACCTTTCACAATTGTCAAAGCCTATCTCAAGGATTACTGACCCAATACTAGACATGTTTGTACTTATGTCAATGCATTTCTCATGGTGATTCTGAATATGTTAATGAAATTCAACAATTTTGACATTTTTTAAACATTTTGTGAAATTTTGGAATGTCGTCTGCAGCCGCCTGCCGCGTGGAAAGTGTTAATCGGAACACATCTGCAGCTTGATGTTTTCCTATACCAGGCTCCTCTAAATCTTGTTGTCTAAAATTCTTCTAAAATTCCTTTAAATCACGCGCTCGTAGCGCTAAAAAAGATTTTGGGACCTCTAACGAAAAAAAGACAACAACAAAACGAAATAGAAAGAAATTAGAATTGTTAATTATATGATATTATTAGTATTAGTCAATCAATTTTCGAAAATGCTTGCCGAAGTCGTGTAAAGAAATGAGATGATCATTGAGTCATTGAGAAAAAAACAAATAAAAAAACAAAACAAAACCACGCCATATAATAAAAGAATAAAAAAACACAAAAAAAACACACAAACGATTTAATAATATAAATAAAATGTAATACTGACTTAACACCTAAGTATAACATACTTCATTGACGACTCAGATCATGAAATCTGTAGCCGAAGTTTGAAAAATGACGCTTGCCGATACCGTCCATGCCTAATTATCGCATTTCGCGAAATGGACCACGGGATATCGTATGAATTTTACGGATTTTGACTGCTTACCAGAAAAGGGCCAATGATTGGATTGGACTCATTCCGTATCAATTCTATAATATTTCGATCCATTTCGACTCATTTCTGTCCATTTTGACCCATTTCGATCCATTTCACAAAATTCTATACTCACTACTTTACACAGGGGTATGGTCAGTCGTCAACTTTTTGGAGGGACGGGGGGCTTGGGGTGGGGGTTGAAACGATATGGACATACAACTTTCAGCACATGTTATGAGAGTCATTAACTTGCTATTTCCACTAAAACAAATGGATGTTGAAGAAATGTCTGTGTTTTAGAGCCGCATATGCAGTGAAAATGTGTGATGTCCGATTTTCGAACTAATGACATGAAATGGGGAAAGGGAGGGGGGTGGGGTGGTTGGAGTGTTGATACTGTAATAGTCAATATTGTAGGCCTATAGGCCTGGAATTGAATATTCTAAGCTTCTAAGCTGTTAAAAAACTGGTACTGGAACTAATTATACAATTTGTAATCTGTTTTTCTTTCAGAAAGTTGCGTGAGAAACAACCTAAGCAGATTATGCTCCATTTCTGTTTTTCGTTGTTATGTCTTTACTTGGTATTTGTCATTGGGATTGACCAGACTACCCCACGGTGGGGATGCACAACTGTGTCCGTATTGATTCATTACTTTACACTAACCTCGATATCATGGATGGGCGTCGAAGCTACCAATATGTACATACTCTTTGTGAAAGTCGTTGGTGTTCACATTGCCAAATTTATGTTGAAATCGGCTTTAGTAGCATGGGGTGAGTAAAAGCTGAGATCATGGTCTCAGGTAGACGAAGACGGTTATTTATATTGTAAACATATTGAACGAAAGAGCACACTACTATGCCACGGAACTTTGTGGCATAGGTGTGGATAAACGGGTTTTGATTCATGTGTTTAGTTGTCTTGAACATGTTTAGAGCAGACTGCCCAAATGTTATACTTATGAAGTATTACTTTATACATGCTGAAGGGCCGGACGAAGATGTTTGGACAGAACAGCGACGGTTAGGTGATGTTATTACTTAATATTGTTCTTGTTGTTCTTTCAGGATTACCCGCCGTTATTGTCATTATTGCATTGAGTGTGGACCATACGCAATATGTCAATCAACAACAGTAAGTTTATGAATGATAGGAGAGCTATATTTGCATGCAATATGCTACAAGAAATAAAGAGATGTTGATGGTAAAATGTACACAAAATGGTAGCAAATGTAGTGATAAATCAATAGGCCTACTACTAATAATCATGACTTACCCCACTGCAGTTAGGCCAACCAAAGAAGAAAGTCTGTCTCAGAAACATTGTGCAAAAAAGCTAAGTGCTGTGCGATTTGAATTATTATTTTTTGCTTTATCCAAGCTTACAGAAAACTTTAAAAAAAAAAAAAAAAAAATAGCCCCCAGCGCATAGACCTACGCGCCGTAGCTCATTTCATATACCAATGCGGGCGGGCTTCTGAGACAGACCTCCTCCTTTGTTTGGCCTTATTGACAATTATCGCCTCTCGTTACAGCATAATATTATTGTTTCTCACGCAACTTTCTGAAAGAAAATCAGATTGCAAATTATATAATTAGTTCCAGTAACAGTTTTTTTAACAACTTAAAAGCTTAGAATATTACATTCTACATTTGCATACATGTTAATAGGTATTACAGTTTAAAGGTAGATGTTCTGATTTCTGGCCCAACTCGATGTTTTCTATTTTACATGAAAGGTCATCCTTAAAATTGTCGCATTCCAAAGTTTGTGTTGCATAACTGCAATGGTTCTAATTTTGGAAGCACAAGGTCACAATACATTTGCCTATTGAGTAGTACACAAACTGACTGGTGGTTAACCACCTTTGTCAGTAATTGACCACATTTTAGCCTATTATTTCTATTTTTGGCCCATCTTACATCTTACAGACGTAATGAGAAAAATATGAGGATTCTCCTGATATCAAAATATCTTGATGTGAAAAAAAAAATGCATAGCCCCCAAAAAAGAGATCGAAACATACACCTTTAAATATCATTGTTAAATTTGAAGATGATAACTACATAGATGTATTCACACCTCTCCTAACCAGCTTGCCTAAGATACACTGAGCCAAAAAAGAAACTTTTTAATTAAAAAGAAACTTATAAAATTTTAACAGATCACCAAATAAAATTCCGTGCACGAAAATGTACCAAATTTGGATACAATATTAGTAATATTACTATTAATAATGTATCCAAATTTGGTACATTTTCATGCACAGAATTTTATTTGGTGATCTGTTAAAATTTTATAAGTTTCTTTTTTTTTATAAGTTTCTTTTTTGGCTCAGTGTATAAACCACGCACTTATAAAACTCGCCCATTGCTTGTGTGTGTTGGATTTCGATCGCGACAGGAGCATGCGCAGATGCGATTTTTGTGTAAGTGGTCTGTGATTTTGTCAATTTTTACTGTGATCTGCATTAAATGCAAAAAGAAACAACGCCCCCGGGTGGACTCGAACCACCAACCTTTCGGTTAACAGCCGAACGCGCTAACCAATTGCGCCACGGAGGCGGTTATTTACTAGGCTGTTTTGGTTTGTCATGTTCACCCATACACTTCCCCGTACACTTCCTTGCAAAGCCGGGCATCGTTTTTTCTCAAATGTTGCCTGAATATTGGAGTTGCTGTGTAGTTAAATACATGTGCTGTCTGTTGAACTTGGAACCAACGTTTAATTTGAACTGTCTATTTTCAATAAAAAAAAAATTCCAATTCGGGAAAAAATTCACAAAAGCTCACAGACAACAAATAAGCACATCATTTTACTCGACCTAGAATTTCAAACCTACAAATTTGCCGTTCCGAAAATATCGATGATGTGAGTGACGTCATTTAATGAGCGGCGCCCTTCTCATTAGCATAATTTATGTCCGTGAAATGTATATTACAGTTTGATAAGTGCCACGTGATTATACTGTAACATTGTCATGTGAAAGAGTTTGGCCTAGCAAAGGTTGCTGGTCACTCAAGACTCTACTGGACACTTGATCAGCAGAAGATTGCTATGATCATATCTGTAATAATTACAAGGAAAAAAAAGATATTGCAGAAGTATTTAACATGATTACATAAACATGTTTATTGTTTCACCCCCAACAAAAAGAAATAGATCAAACCAAACAATAATAACAAAAACCAAAACAACAACAAAAACAACAACAACAACAACAACAACAAAATTGAAACGCCGACTAGAATCATGGAGAATAAAATAGTTAGCACATTTGACGCAACTTAATAACCCTGTGCTCGCAATTGAGATCAGACCAGGGATACTATTAATTTTGGGATAGGAAAGTCCTATACTAACACACGTAGCGAAAACGGTGCCGTTTGCATAAATTACATAAATTATGGTAATCATCGGAATGTGTCGGTGACCGGCGTTTAACGCGTTTAACAGTGTTTAACCAGGTTTAACGTAATATCTATGCTGACGTAAGTCAGCATAGGTTTGAGGGCGTTGTGGATTTACACAGACGACGGTGGCCTCGCGAAACCTAAATGTTGAATACGTAATGAATAAGGTGAATAACACGTAATCGCGAATGTTAATCTTATCATTTTGACAAATTCATCATAATTAGAAGAATTGTCATCGTTAACCGGGCGATGACTGTTAAAAATAATTCAAAATAGTGCACTCCCGTTGACATATTGGGTCGTCTGAGAGACGCGAGGCCAGCGTCGTGTCGTCTGCTACAATCACGCCTGATCAGTATAGCGCCACCAGTTCTATGCTGACCAAATTTTAATTTAAAAGTGGACCCGATCGTCAAGCTCACTGGCACACCCCTGATCAGACTTGGGACAAAGTACTGTTTAATATAAAGCAGAAGCCCCTCCCCTTTCTTATATCAATCGATATTGATGTTGTTGGGGAACTGCCAAGGTTCCTGATAACATGACTCGGATCAACATTGCCTCGGGGAGGGTAGGGCTTTTTCCCTTAATTCGGACAAAGTGTGCAAACTTTTTTTTTCCATGATTGTAGAACAAATCATTATATTCAATAAAGATAGTGTATTATTATCCCTAGCGTACGTAGGAGGTGTCAAAAGCACGCGGCCTAGCTATCAACATCAGCACAAGTTTATTAATTTGTTTCTGAATTTATCAAAATAAATATAACATTATCGTAGAAAACACTCGATTTTGAGACATGCGCGCGTCCAACAAACTAGCTGGCTACAAAAAGGGGCGAGGCCCCAAGGGGAAAGGGAGAGTAGTGGTCAGGGTGAACTACCAGTGGAGGTTTTTGGCATACTCCTGCCTCGCGCTATAAATAAGTCTTTGAAACATAATTAGTTAATTTATACTTTCTTATTTCTAACAGCTGCTTCTTGGAAATTGGGAACACGTTTTATTTTGCCCAGTTACTCATCATGGGACTCGTCATCTCATACAACATGGTGATCTTTATGTTAGTAATGTATCGCCTGTTATTTAGGAGAGCAGCTAGCAGCAGCAGCCGCAATGATAAGAAAGCGCAGATTTGTATGCGAATTCAAAATGCAATCTCCATTACTGCTTTACTTGGATTAACCTGGGTGTTTGGGTTGTTGTCCCTTATCCATGAGCGATCCAGTCTTCTCTTCCAAGTCTTATTCTGCATCTTCAATTCCATGCAAGGATGCCTGGTTTTTGTTATGTTCTGTGTTCGTCAGAAGAACGTTTTACAAGTGTGGAAAGGGTGGTTTTCATTTGTTAAAGATAGTAGCAGCAGGAGAAGTGATCACACGTGGACAACATCTGCAGCTTCTGCATCAACCCTTGACCGACCAGAACAACCCGAGAGAAACCTCACGAATAAGGGACGGAATGACATCAATATGGATCAGTTCCAGTGTACCTACGTACCGCCGACACTCAACGAACGCAAAGTGTTACCAAATAAACAACCGGTGGACTAGTATCACTAAAAGACTGATTCTAAAAGCATTGTATGCTAAAAAAGTTATTGTATAAATTTATAAATATAACGACGATTATAATAAGTCTAGTGTTCCCTTAACCACTTTAACTCGCATGCACGTGCCCTAATATAACCTATAGTCATGGTCGGGATGTCTTTTTATTTTATATGTCGTTTTATAATGTTTTTAAACTTTGTTTTTACACATAATACATGTACATATATATGTATGTCTATAATATACAAGATAAAAAGGTATGTGATATTCCTCCACATTCATACAGTATAAATACTGATAATAATAAGCATGAAGTAAGGCGCCATCAATGTAGATGAGCTAAATACCGATGCTTAAACGGGAAAATGCATAAATACATTACAATTGAACTAATACATAAGAAGTGAAAGTGCACGAACATGGTATCAGCTATAGACCTTATTAAATAAGTGAGTCTTTAAAGGGAAGCGGTCATGGTGAGGATTCTAACGAATATTGAACCGTCAGCGCGCGGCGACTATTTGAATCTAAACAAGTTGGACATTGGCGCAGTCTGTAATTGTTCTACGTATGTTTACATGCAAGCGGTATTGTGTGCGACTCCACAACAATCTCTTAACCCAATGTGAACGGCGCGCTCAATCAACCATCCTTCATTTGATTGAACGCATTTTATATCGTGTGATATAAGTGATGTATTAGATTATTAGCTAAGGTTTAGCTGGACCAACAATCGCCGTCAGCGGTTCTTTTCCTCACCATGACCGCTTTCCTTTAATCAATGATGGAAGAGAGTCACAACATCTGCTATGTTTAATGGGGGAAGTTTTTTTTGCAGTCACCGTTTTTGAGATTTCTTGATTTTTACTTGCATTAGAGTCTGGTCTTTGGTTTCAATTAAAAAAACCACATGATTTTTGCATTTATCCACGATTTTTATCTCTTTAATGAATTTCAAAGAGTGAGTGCAGCAACTGAAAATGCACGACTGTGTTATGTAGAATACGTTCTAATGTTCTAGGAACTACGAGCAAATGTTTATCAGAAGACCGAAGGGCACGAACAGGCTGATACGGAACAAGAAGATTTGATATATACGATGGTACAAATCCATTTAATACTTTCCTAGTTAAAAGAAGTGCTTGGAAATCAGTGAATTCTGTCACGAACAGGTAGCCAGTGCAGATTTTCTTTCTGAAATAGAAGTTATATGGTTTAATTTCCGTGTCTTTAATATAAGAATGCGTGCAACTGCGATTTGAGCAAGCTAAAATTTACGAAGTGAAGGTTCAGTGTGTGAAATCCACTTTTGTTATGTAAAACTGTTTTCTTGATGACAATTTGACAAACATAATACGGAGATCAGCCATGTTACATGGGAAGATCGCAACAAACCGTGGAACATATTGTGTGTTCGTCAAATTCAATGATGAGAATCCCGTGGTGGGCGAACCTCCCAGACAACATACATATATTGGCACAATATTGGCCCAATATTGGCAATATTGGCATTGGCATTATCTTGTTGACCAATATTGGGCCAATATTGGGTCCCCATTGGCAATATTGGCATTGGCATTTTATTGGTCACCAATATTGGACCAATATTGGCTTTACATTGGCGCTCGTTAATTGGCATCATGTTGGCAACCAATATTGGACCAATATTGGTGACCAATTGAGTGCCAATGCCATTGGCACTCTCTTGGTCACCAATATTGCACCAATATTGGACCAATATTGGTTTTACATTGGCGCTCGTTAATTGGCATCATGTTGGCAACCAATATTGGACCAATATTGGACCAATATTGGTTTTACATTGGCGCTCGTTAATTGGCATCATGTTGGCAACCAATATTGGACCAATATTGGTGACCAATTGAGTGCCAATGCCATTGGCACTCTCTTGGTCACCAATATTGGACCAATATTGGTTTTACATTGGCGCTCTTCAATTGGCATCATGTTGGCAACCAATATTGGTCCAATAATGGGCACAATATACCAGGGGCGGAAAATGACACCATTGATTTGATATACAAATACTGACGCGGTCTAAAAATTGCGGCCGCTGTTAAATGTTATCGCTTCCCGCGGCCTTTTGGCTAGGATATTGTGCCTTGTCCTGTCCCTTGAAGATTGTTTCCCTTGTCCTTGGGCTTTCCCTATTCCAAAGTTGGTTCTGGCCACGGGTTGGCCCGGGATCAGCTCACTCTTCTTTAGGGGAAGTAAAACAATATAAAGATAGAATTCTTCCTACCAAACATTTCTCCAAGATCGCCCAATATTGGCTCAATATTGGCACTCATTGGCGAGTGCCAATATTGAGCCAAGCTTGGGCCAATGGCCAAATAATATTATGCCAATATTGTAAGCCAATATTGGGCCAATATTGGGCCAATATTGTTATGTTATCTGGGCTGCTTCTAGGGTGTACACTCCCCGCTCTCCCCTATATATGTGCGTGTATTAATAATGTTTGTATCATAAAGTATTAAGGGCCAGAAGCCTATACTGTACACCTGGAAAAAAGTATCGTACCGCTGTTTGTTTTTTGAAAAGTGCAAATGTGGCCTCGAATTTTGCCACCATGGTGTGATATTAAAGATCATTTGTTTACGTAAGCTGTCCAGCAAAATGTTATGCAATAAAAGGGCCACATTTTAGTTTGTGACGTAATCGATATAATGTTTTTCAAGGCCAAGGGGAAATGCATGTTTTTGTCCAAAACATGCATGACACAAGTTTGGGTATAACGCGATATTGAAAGGCCCGATGATTAATCTCTATAGTTGTAATCCTTGGTAACACATTCAAGTCTTCCAAAAGTTGCCCGATTGTTTTTAAAACACGAAAAACTCCCTTTTTCGTACGCCCAACGTTTATGGGGTCAAAGGTCAAAATAGGTCAAATTTTAAATAAGTTCAAATGCCAAAACAATATTGCGGAAGTGTTGACCTCTTCGTATATGCTGAATTTATGAGCAAAAAAAATGTGCGATACTTTTTTTCCAGGTGTATATAATATAAATAAAATGAATGAATGAGTCAGTTCCAATTGGCGTGAAATATGGGGTTTTATACTCCGCGCGCAAACGTAATCCAGACCGTGTGCGCGCGATTTTGGCATACGTAAGCACGCATCACACATATGATACGCATATGATGATACACAGTTCGCCTGTTGCATTCATGCGAACCCACGCTCCGAATTGATTCGCTGCCGTAAGGACTTTCGTCATTTGGAGCTGATTAGTTAAACTTAATGTTGTATCACTTCTGTCAAATAATTGTATGCTTTATGAGCATTTCATATTAAGTGACCAACTTTTTTAGAAACGAACTTCGAATCAGTTACGATGATTTATGAACTTGACCCTTTTACGAGATAATCACTGCAAACCAGGGCTTCTAAACAGCCGACATCATATAGTGTGAAGACTGAAGATGTCATTAACCAATTATAAATACCGAAAACTAAATATTTTGCCGTTACTTAAAGGAGGTGTCCCGCAAGCATAAAAGTGTACATTATATGTTAGAAAAATAACTATCGAGCCCAACTTTTGTAATTATATAGAACAAAACACCATACTTACGACAAAAACAAATAAAAACCGCTATCTCTCAACATGCACTTTTTAAAATTCGCGGTGATCGAAAGTCCCAGTGTCGATGATGTCATAGGTATACAATGCACATGCGCAAATTTGAGCACTGATACCCATGACGTCATCGACACCGGGACTTTCGATCGCCGCGAATTTTAAAAATTGCATGTTGAGTGATTTGTGGTGTTTTGTTCTATATAATTACGTTATTTCGGCTAGATAATTATTTTTCTAACAAATAATGCTCAATGTTGTGCTTGGGGGACCCTTCCTTTAAATGAAATATATTTACACAGCTTTTTATAGAATATAATGTAGATGTACCCAGGTATTACGTTGAAGGTACTTGTAAAGTAATCAACATAATGATACGCTCATGTTCAATCTAAAGACATCAAAAAAAGTAACGCGGCTGTTGTAAAAGCACCTATAATTTTAAAATTGTTACTCATATTCTAAAAATGAAAATACCAGGAGACGGACAATTTAATTACGGTGACTTTGACACCTTATTTGTTAAAATCGATAAAGTATTGTTGTCGCGGTATGTGCTTACAGATGAAAAGTGCCATTTCCATTGTTGCATTAACTCCTATTGATCTCTCTGATTCAGCGTGAAGATAATAGGGGGAATTTTGATAGTTTGTCCATAGCGATGACCTGTCCTGTCTGTCTTTTCGGACCTTCTGAGCATTTGGAGTTTTAAATTCATCCTTTTTAATTGTAAAGAAGTACGCCTGTCATTCCCATTAAATTTGTCCCGGATTATGCTAATCAAGTTTACAGCACAACAAGAACAGCTAATCAAAATTCCCGCTATTATCTTCACGCTGAATCAGAAAGTTCAATAGGAGTTAATGCAACAATGAAAATGGCACTTTTTATCTGTAAGCACATACCGCGACAACAATACTTTATCGATTTTAACAAACAAGGTGTCAAAATCACCGTAATTAAATTGTCCGTCTCCTGGTGTTCTCATTTTTAGAATATGAGTAACAATATTTCAAAATTATAGGTGCTTTTACAACAGCCGCGTTACTTTTTTTGATGTCTTTATGTGCTCTAATAAACTTGCATCACCATAGACCATTTCAAATCCGAAAATATACGATCGGTTCCGAATGCTTCCGATTAGCCGAGTGATTTGACGCTCTGATACATGACCTGTCAGCTCCCAGGTCATGTCCATGTGCCGGAGAAAAACAAACGTATTTTTCACCCGTCTGCCCGTGTGGTAGATTGCGCTGGTGTTGGTGATAGATTGTATCCCTCACAAAGTTGATGTTGCGGCATTTCAGTAACAAAAACGAGTGAGATGAAAGAGATTTGGGGTAATATTTTCACTTTTTACCGTCTGCTCGATACATTTGGAATTTGCCCGTCAGCGCCTTTGTTGATAAAAAAAACAAAATAGTCTCGTTCCACGTTTTACTTCTCATGTGTGCACGCGTGTATGTGAACATAGTAAATCACCAGTGATCACTGAGGCGGACAACCAACTAGGACAATGCTGTGAATGCGATCAACTGTTGCGAAGAACGCAATTTCAAATGATCTATGATTACCTTCAGGTGATACCAAAACCGGAAGCCACTGTTGGTCTATCGTCTCTACTGAGCATCAGCAGCTCAGAGGTGTTTCCAAACTAGTTTTGAATCCATACATGTATTATAGGCCAAGCCGGTCATGTTGGGGTTGCGATCAACCTGTTCACATCAAATAGTTGACCGGAAATGATGAAATGACCGATTTCTGAAATAGCAGTACAAATCGGGCGTTTGTAAAACACGTACTCGCGTGCGCACGCACGTATGTAACCTTTAACATATTGAGCCACATATGTTATGTATAGTTATTAGTCACTCCCATCAGTGACTTTCATTCAATCATTATTGTAAATAATAACAATTGATGATGGCCTATAAGCACAATTTCTAGCAAAATCTATGACGAGCGAAACTAAATTAAATAAACGCGAGGATCAAGCAAATGATACCAGCCGAGTAATTGAAATGAATAAATAATATATAGACTCGGACAAACTGGCGAGAATTAAATTAACAAAGACCTTAAAAATACACAGCCTCGAACCCGGTCCCTCCTGTGGTCTAGTGGATTAACCAATCGCCGCGATAGCGAGAGGGACCGGGTTCGAGGCTGTGTATTTTTAAGGTCTTTGTTAATTCAATTCTCGCCAGTTTGTCCGAGTCGTCTATATATTATTTATTCAATCATTATTGTGATAACTTATTGGCATAGATCCCAGTCATACATCTATGACTCACCTAACTTGGTATAATGTAATAACACTCTCTCTACTAACTTACAGTCAGTCTTTACTTGAACTACACACCAATAAAGATGCATTAAATGGCACATCTTGTCTCTAGTCATTATTATTATTCTGCATACATTATCAGGATATTACATGGTGTCAGAGTGGGTCCATGTCCCAATAATCTAAGTTGACATGGCACCTCCAGACTCACAGAATGCTGGCGCAGCAGCAGTAGAGCCGCCGCCGCCGCAAATAGCTAGTGGAGTAGCTGGCCTGAAACCACCTCCTAGCCTACAAATTGATGATAGAACTGCCTCAAATTGGAAACTGTGGAAACAACAGTTTCAACTTTATTCAGTCGCATCAGGCCTCGACAAGAAATCCGACGTTGTTCAGAGCAGTACACTTTTACATGCTCTGGGACAGGACGCTCTGGTGATATACAACACCTTTGATTTTAATGGTGTAAACAAAGATGATCCTACTATAGTGATTATAGTACGATACGATGAGGATTTTTTTTCCCACGGTGAATGTCACTATGGAGCGGTATCAGTTTAATACCAAGTATCAAAGTGCTGATGAGTCAATCGACCAATACGTCACTTGCTTACGCAATAAAGCGAAAACATGCGAGTTTGGACCGTTAGCAGAAAGTCTTATTAAGGACCGTGTGGTTGTAGGGATCACCGACGACAACGTAAGATCCAGACTCTTACAAGAAGCAAACTTGGATCTAATAAGAGCCACCGAGATTTGTAAAAGTACAGAACAATCTAAAAAACACATGAACGCTCTGCAGAATGCCACAAATGTAGACGCTGTACGAGCTAAGACAGGACGCCCGTACAAATGCAGATACTGTGGACGAAAACATCTGCCGAAAAGGAGAGACGTGTAAGAACTGTAACGAGTACAGCTCAACCACAAGAACCATCAGGACACAGGACACAGACGACAGCAGACACAGGAGCAAGACCCAAAACAAAGACGGGACGACAACGCAGACGAAAAGTTTATGATGTCAACATATATTCAAATAATGATGAACAATATGACACTAGTGACTCTGATAACTCGTTTTTTTTATAAATTGATGATGAGGACACCCAAGATCATGAAGATGAAACTGAATGGTATGTATCAGTACAATTAGGGGAACCTGCTATAAGAATGAAAAGAGATAAGTTCAAATTAGATACAGGTGCTCAATGTAACATTTTGACATACAAACAATTCAAGAAATTAGGGTTACCTAACGACAGAATTAAACAAATCAGACCGAAGCTTATATCTTGGTCAGGTCATACAATCAAACCAATAGGACAATGTACACTAGTAGTTGAATACAAGAAACACTATCATGACATAGCATTCACGATAGTACAAGGGAATTTCACCCAAGTGTTAGGTTTGCAGGTATGCAAAGCGCTGAATCTAATTCAGAAAATAGAAGCAGTACAAGGTACTCAGAAAATTGAAACAAAATACAAAGATAGTTTTCAGGGATTAGGCTGTATCGAAGAAACAGTAACACTGAAAATAAAACATGACAGTGTACCGGTTGTACACGCACCAAGAAGAGTGCCGGTAGCACTTCGGGATAAAGTTAAGGATGAACTTAACAGGATGGTTGATCTAGGTGTGATAAGAAAATCCACAACGCCATCACAATGGGTCAATAGCATGACAGCGGTATTTAAAAAGGACAAACAAAAACTCAGAATATGTTTGGATCCAAAAGACTTGAATCAAGCCCTAGAGCGTGAGCACTACCCAATGAAAACAATTGACCAAATTACAGACAAATTAGCGAAAAAGATATTCACAACTTTGGATGCAAATTGTGGATACTGGCAAATTCGCCTTGATGAAGCAAGTACAAAATTGTGTAGATTTAACTCGCCATTTGGCCGATATGAATATCTACGCATAAAGATGCATTAAATGGCACATCTTGTCTCTAGTCATTATATTATTCTGCATACATTATCAGGATATTACATAACCTATCGTATGCTGTGCTCACTGTCCATCCCGTATGGCACGAGGGACAGACCCGACGTGCAGAGCACCAAGGGGAATGGGGCTCCCACCGTTAACCACTGCTAGTCGGTTGAGGGTCCAATTTTGATTGAGCCCCGCAGGGCTATAAAGCCGCCTACGTCACGTGGTCCTTCCAGAATGACTAATGAGAAAGAATCCTTTTATACGAATATTAAGGAGAATTAAATCGATCAGATAAGATAAAACACCGGGTATAAGATTGACTGCACACAAATGTATAGGCGGTATCTTTTACCATTGTGAAGTACATGCACAGAGGCCGTACGTGACTGTAAATTCGTACGTACGCGTGTACGTGTGTACGTATATTACAAACGCCGGTACAAATCTTATAGATATAATAAAGCAACCATATGCACCGGGCTCGGCACACTTTCAAATTGAGTAATGTAATAGTCCACGTCTCAGAGTTTGATTTAGAATCCCTTAGAAAAAACCTAACGCGACGCTGTTACCAAACGCGCATTGAGTCTACATGACATTCAGTTGCATTCTATTTTGGCAACTATGACGCGGGGCGCAGAGCGAGAGCACGCGATAGCCAACAAGTGTGCAGAGTTTATCAGATCTGACACCACCAAATTTGCGTGGAAAGGGTTTAATTTGGAAACCTATAATCTTTTTTTATTTATTAGCCACGTGGGGTCATCTGCAGGGCAGAACCTGCGCTTTGGACTCAGTAACGGCGAACCAATGACACTGGACGACTACTAAGGTTCACAGTTTATTTTCGCTCTCCTTCTTACAACATACGCATAAAAATATACACAACGTGGGGTTAGTTTACAATATCCAAAACAATTACAACTTCTAGCAAAACTTTATAATATTTAAGGTTGGGTCAAGGGTCTAAGTCTTAACTGTCCTCGGTCAAATATTTTACAACGGTCCATCCTCAACTACTACCCCAACAACAACCTCAACTCAACCGCAACCTCAACAGCAATCTCAACCTCAACCTTGTAACAACAAGGTAAACACATCTGGATGAGAAAAGAACACGTTAATTTTCCATACATACAATTTTAATGGTCAAGATACCATTACCGTTACATAAGATAATATTAACAACTATTTTTAAGTAAGACATGGGTGATCTGAAAGCGAGGACTGCCTGTCTGTTCTTGTACGCACTGTCCAGCTATGCTTGTACTGTCTGGTACTTTCTTCCCCCTTTTGTCTGTTTTTGGCATCTCCTAGTATCTCCTAGCATCTCCTAACATCTCCTAGCATCCCCTAACATGTCCTAGCATAAACTAGCATCTCCTATCATCTCTTAGCATTTCCTGGCATCTCCTGGCATCTCCTGGCATCTCCTAGCATCTCCTGGCATCTCATAGGATCTCCTAGGATCTCCTAGCATCTCCTGGCATCTCCTGGCATCTCATACCATCGGCGCATTCATTCGCTTGACAGATCACCACTATCTTATCTTACCTGGTGTTATGACTGACCTAAACATTACTATATACATAGGCTTTACACTCAGCTTGACTCCCCCCCCCCCAAAAAAAAAAAGAAAAGAAAAAGAAGTAAGATGAGCGTTTTTGCCTTCCCCAATTTTTTAACTCAACCCACCCCCCATCGATCATCACTATCGCACTGGGTTGAATTTTACATGATATAAATGCAATAACAATAGAGGCCTACGCATTACACGAACTAAGGATGTAAGTATAATAAGCCTTCAGATTTTCCCTCATTATTTGAGAATAACCATTCATTCAATGACATAACATGTTACAACTATTTTCCAACATCATCAAATACTACTGGCAATTCAACTACACTATGTACTATACATCACTGGTCTTTACTGCTATTTAGAATGACAATAATTTGCCTAGGTAATCCGCTTTCATGAATTTCGACGAAATAACTCATGCACGGACTCCATTGGGAAGTATGACTCACATTTACATAACGCACCTTTATAGAATCTTAACTACACGTTCGTATCAAATATTTATAATTCGTACTAAGTATACAATATAAAAATAATTAATAGTAATTACCTATGGGTGCTTACTACAAGATGAGACGTCCAACTCCACTCTGCTATACCAACCAAGGTTCTGCCTACAATGATAACACAGAATGCCCTGCTACCGTTATTACCCTGACTCGGCATTATACGCGATTTTTACATTTACACCGATTCTTGGGAGTAAAAATATAAGATCTTCGAGTAGGCCCAACATGTACAAAGCATTTTCTCCAACATCTCTGTATATACACACAATTTATACAACTAGGCCTACACAATTCATCGCTTCCAAAAGATGCGACAGAACAGACTACAATTTATTTCATAGTCTGCCACTATTCGCCCTATCTAAAATTCGCCACAATATTAGCAAATGACAGTTTACACAACAAATGTTGATCTCGACGCTACACAACCAATCCGAAAAACATGCTGATTATTTTCCACAGCACCATCTGAATGTCTCATTTTGGTATACAATCTAAACAATCAAACCGCGCCATTATGCACCAACTACTAAAATATCACACATTGAATTGACTCAACATTCCAACTATTTTTGTCAACATCCATGTACAAATATATTACTCATCGTCACCAATACTCATGCAATTTGATACCGCGAATATTTTTGGAACACACTGTAATATTCTAACCTGTCCAGAATGCACCTAATTAATAATTAAAACACAAAGCGGCTCATCGCGTAGTTTAAAACTGGCCTCCCGAACATCAAACGGCGCCGCCAGATGTTTTCTCGTAATGACACGCTCACTAATTGATTGTATGCAACTGTACAATTACACACACAAGTCTAGATCATTTCCAACAAATTCAACATTTAAAAACTGCCAAAAATCCTTCCAAACATGCAAATCAGGGCTAGCCTATGGTCACGCACAACGCTATACGACATACTATCATTCACAATCGACTTTTTGTAGCAAAAGCATAGCAGAAGCGAGAAATCTGATCTGGGGTCTCAATATTCGATGTCAAAGTGAATGGTGAATCATTTTATAATTCTGTCTCAACTCGATCAGAAAAATGTACCAAACTTCATCCAAAAATCTATCTCAATTTTTGATCCCAATAGTTTCTATACATAACTACTGTACTTACTCTACAAGGATGCCTCCCAATTCGTCTGATTTTCGAAAGATTTGGATGTTTTCTTTTCAGCTCTCCCGTTTTTCCAACCCACGCGTTCCAGCATCACCAACAAAGATGGCGATTAAGGCGTAAACCGACGCTAATCACTGCGCGAATTAATTTACACAAGCTGAGCGTAACAAAATAGATCACAAGGGTATTCAGCCGATTGCAATAATTAAATAATCAAAATACGCATTAACTTTTCAATTAGCCAGCACTGTTGAATACTATTCTTCGTGTTCTAAGACTAGAGTACTGATTAATTAATCATAACACCAATAACAATCAGAAAACAAAAACAATTTATCTCATTGTAAACAGAGAGATAACCATATTCTTTCAATATAAACAAACGTTAGTTTTGTTTTCAATTGCGATATAAATAGTTTGACTATCATGCGTACAATTGCCGATAATAACATGATTTCAGCCGTTATTCACATTGCCAATGTAAACACAAGGGCTTGATAATTTCTACGGGCAATCTTATTAGTGATCTTGAACTAGGTTACTAGATTTACTATCATTATGTTTTCAATCGTAATAAAGATATTGAAGTTATCGTGCAAATTGGCGATGGTAAATTTCAACTGATATCAAGTTTAAAATGTGATGAAAATAACCTTAACAACTTTTATGATCATTATTATTTAAACATCGTTCTTCGGCATATCTTTTGGTTTTAAAGAGAAACTAGAACAAGAAAAACATGTCACGAGGATCCAGTCTACGTCTAGAGGCTATAGCAACTTATTTGTACAAGAGTTGTGTTTAGAAACATATTTTAGTTTTTTAATTCGTCATAATTAATATGGGGAATATGGTAGGGATGGGGGTTTAACTCGTCGTAAATAATAATGGGTCAAAGGTTAAAAAAAACTCAAATATCAAGGCCAGGCAGTAGTGGACCATGATTTTCGTCGGTGGCACCGAACGAACAACATTTCCCTATAATTTCCCTATAAACACCAAAATGTCCTCAAACCCTGATATTTCCCGCTCCCCGCCCCCTGTCATGTTTTGTTTATTGGATTACACTATTTCCCTGAAAATATTTTACATTTTCCACAGTATGGAATATGGAATATCAAAAGATTCCCCTCCGGATGTGTTTTACTGAATACTCAGGTACTTCTCTTATTATATCATGTTGAAAGTTAAAGAGGCACTGAGAGCAGACGATGCTGGACACGATTTGCCTAAATTCCCACATTTTTTATTAATTAATTTTTTAGAAATTTTAGAAATTCGAAATGTTGTGAAAATTGTTGAAAATTAACCAATACCAGTGTACTGTCAATTGAGATTTCATTGCGCCGGTTTTGGGACGCCACGTCACCCCCTCCCCACACCGTTAAATATTTTAATCCTTGACGATATTCTGGCCTTATTTTATAGTTTTATAAATATTGGGGAAATAACGACAATTTAAAAAGTATTAGGTATTTGTTAATTTGTAGCCACGTAGGTGAGTAATTTCATTATTCTAATAATCTTTCGAATCTCACTGGGGTCACTTGCTATTTTGTCTCTATTTTTGTAACAAATTACGTTGTTTTGTTAGTTAAATATTGGAATTTTGTTCTATATATACTATATACAAATGGGTTTTTCTTTCTGAAATATGACATTTGAAATATAATTGCAATATAATATAAGAGAATATGCGGCTTTTTCAAGAAACACGGGGTGGATCTCGACACATTTTTGTTATCGTGTTGCCGTATGTTCTTACGATACCGAGACGTAACCAGTGGTCTTGCAACCAGACGATACCAGACACGGGCGTATTCACGATACCAGACACGGGCGTATTCACGAATATTCAGGTTAAAATATGCGAACGAGGTTACGTGATATTAAGAATGGGACGAACGCTTAACAACGGATTAAATTTTTTAAAAATGATACTGACACTGGAGTTGGTTATCCATCTCCAGCGGTGTTAGGATGAAATGATTTAGTTCCAACGTGTGATGAATTTTATGGGGTCATATAATCAAAATCCATTGTTACATTGAAACCAACGGATATTCAACATTAATGGCCGTTCGTGTCCACCATCGTCTGCTTGCCACTATGATTTTTTGTGGCCGCCATCGTCTGCTGAGAGAGGGGGCGCCCTCAATTGTACTAACTACCATCTAAAACCGTTTACCTTAATAGGGGCGAGGTGGCGCAGTCGGTTAGAGTGTCGTTACACTGCTGCGCACCGTATGATGATGATGTTGGTGGATCGTTTGAGCGTGAGTTCAATACGATACACCAACACAGCCTCGTCCGGCGTCCCCATGCCTCCTTCAGACCGTGCAGACTGAAGTAGGCATGTACTAGGCGTACCGTGGTTCGAAAGTCACGTAGAAATGTTGGTTCCGTGTATCGGAAGAGCTATCCCCGAGCACATTAAAAGGACTCCTTCGTAAAGAGTAGGGAATCATCCCGGTCTGTGTCTGTACACATTATATTCCTAGGTTCCAGGAAAAACGGTTAAATCCGGGCCTCTAATTGCTAGCTTAGATTAAGCACGCAATGTCCAATTAGGGACGGTGATGATGATGATGATGATGATGATGATGATGATGATGATGATGATGATGATGATGATGATGATGATGACGATGACGATGACGATGACGATGACGATGACGATGACGATGACGATGACGACGACGATGACGACGACGACGACGACGACGACGACGACTACGACGACGACGACTACGACTACGACGACGACGACGACGACGACGACGACGATGACGACGACGACGACGACGACGACGACGACAATTTCATGATTTGGACATTTCGATGTCATCACATTAATATGATCAGCACCATGCACGCGCCACACTATTGCTTCATCCAAATTTCTATCTAGCGCCATTGTTCAACCCTTTCCCCATAAATTGTTACATGTCAGTGTTCATACGTATTTTATCTATTGAAACAAATCATTTTTTCTAAATTTCATTTTTCTCGGCAATTTCTCTAAGCCCCTTTAAATATGTTTAATTCAACTACCGCACACATTGAACAAAATTGTTATTATTGTTTTACGGTTTACTGAACAAATGTCAAATTTGTGAGATAGGCTTTTACGACGGGTAGTCATAATATACGAGGGTCATTCAATAAGTTCTACCTCCTAACTCATAACATCGCTATTATGAATGTCAGCCTAATGACATTTGTCATGATTATAGTTCTGAATCATAGCTTCACATTTATAGTAAATGCTAATTGATCACTGTTTCACTTTTGTTATGATGCGATCAAAGCCAGAGAGAGATTTGGACAACGGATACGGAAAATTACTCCAAAGATAAATACACGTTTTTTCGTTTTCTCTCCGTATATACATGATTAGATATAACAGCCCGATTTAAATACTGAAAATAGAAAACAATGGGTTTTTCTGAAT
The DNA here is from genome assembly GCA_035610835.1 of Ophiura sarsii. NCBI lineage: Eukaryota > Metazoa > Echinodermata > Ophiuroidea > Amphilepidida > Ophiuridae > Ophiura > Ophiura sarsii. The sequence continues at coordinate 60,324,502 of CM069454.1, forward strand.
ATAATACTGTATTATTATGTATAAATCAAATCGTAGCCAATATCAACCTTTGTAGGCTTGAACATAGTATAATATCAACTCGAATGTAATGCTACGTCTTTAGCAAACTGGAATTCTGCTATTCAGTCAAATGTTCGTTGTTACAAGTCAAGCCACAGTGATGCCTCGAGTGTTAACATGGCAGTCACTTTATGAGTTTTCCTTATATACAACCTTTAGAATAGTCCATCAGGTAGTCAGTGATAGAAGACTTTCTCTTTGAGAGACTTGAAATCTATCCATTAGTCCTGTATAATGAAGGTCCCTTAGTTCTAATGAAAAGCAAATAATGACTTTTGCAGCGGTTCTCTTAGGGTAGGGTTAAAATTAATGGCTGTTCTGGTCTGGTTCTGGCTAATTAGAGGACATTGTCCCCAAGAAATCTGTCACTGTTATTGTTTATAGTCTGTTCAAGAGATATTTGTAATTTAGAACGGTTTTAATCAACCGATTGGGACGTTTAGAATTGGTCAAGTGACTAATAGCACTTGGGAGATAGTTGGCAACCACTACTCAGACCAATTTACTATGAATTTGTAGGTGAGATTCCGGGCTACAATTGTTTAATATTTCATAAGACTGGCTTATATAATTGCAAAGTTATGAGGTAGGAGGTAGAACTTATTGAATGACCCTCGTAGGTTAAGAGTTTAACGGGTTAGCCGTCGGACAAATGCCGCGCCCCACCTTTTACTATCATTCCGGGCAATTACGCCCTTTCGGGGGGAATTTAAATGGTTTACTAAAAAATGTCATGCTAAAGATTTAACATACGAGGCATCAGTATGGCATGAATCGTAACAACGAATTTGACTGAGTAGCAGTATTTCAGTATGCTAAAGACATACGGTATATAAAGCAATACATTTGAGTTGATATTATACTATTTGCAAGCCTGCACTAGTTAACCCTAACTCTACTACACCCGACGGCAACTGTGCGGAAAAAGTGTTTCTATAACCCGGCGTGCAGGTTTTTTGGCCACAAAACGGACCCATGCTATATAACGAGGCGAATATACTCGCCGAATGTCGACTGGGAGCCGTGGTGTAGTGGCTAGGATCTGGGCCCTGATGCTGGAGGTCCGTGGTTCAAATCCCGGGGGGATCGGGGTGACCTTTCTGGTGAATTTTGGGTGTCGGAAAAAAATATGTTGCCGTGTGGTGAAATAGAGTTAGGGTTTTAATATTGCTTAATAAATGTCAATTTTTGATGTGCAATAATTATCCCTAACCGCACTGAATCTCACTAAATCTCACTGCCAGAAACTATCTCCAGGCACGTGCTGCTGCATTGCCGCGATGACGTCACCTACCGCAGGCATATGTGGCCACGGAGTTTGTGGCCGCATATGACCTAGGGAGTTAGCTCAGTTGGTAGAGGGACAGACTTGGGTGCGGATGGTCCGACGATCGAATCCCGGGGGGTGCTGGGTGATTTTTCGGGTCAAAAAAATAGCACTTTTTCCCCCCTCCCCCCGATACGCACAAAAAACTAGCTTTACTGGTTAGGGTTAATACATGATAATCCCGTATTATATCTAGATAGCATTCAAAGTTTTCCATTTCCCTATAATATGGTGACAAAATGAAAAACATGTATGTATTTTGAGAGTAATTTTCCGTTTCCGTTGTCCAATATCTCTCTCTTGCTTTGACCACATCAGAACAAAAGGGAAACAGATATCAATTATTTTTTACTATATATCTGTAGCCATGATTCAGAGCTAGAATCATGACATATGTTATGAGGCTGACATTCATATAAGTGATTTTACGAGGGAGGAGGTAGAACTTATTGAATGACCCTCGTAAGTCAAACATGCCAAGTATTGATTCAGTAATCCTTTGGATAGACCTTGAAAGTTGGGAAAGGTTTCTGAAAAAAATAGGGATGTGTTGGATATTGTAAAACTAATATCCGCGTGAAAAGAGTTAATGGTATATTTATTATATTGGATTTTAACCTTCACCATCAGTCGGTTTACACGATAAAGTCTTGAATACGCTTCTTCTTGACCATGTTCAATGATGTTAAGCGATAAAACCTGTTAAAAAAAAAAACAATTTTCAAAAAGTCAATGAATTCAATAAATCATGATTGTACGTCTGTAAAGCGCGTTATGAAATTCATCTGTGGATATCAATAATATGAATTACAAATTTGACCATGACCGTCAAAATTATTTTTTTATGATGCTGATGAATTATAGTTTAACGGTTTCCATGCGGCAGGCGTCTGCAAACGACATTCCAAAATGTCACAAAATGTTTTAAAAATATCAAAATTATTGAATCTCATTAGAATATTTAGAATCACCATGAGAAATGCATTCAAATAAGTACAAACATGCCTAGTATTGGTTCAGTAATTCTTGAGATAGACTTTGAAAGTTGGCAAAGGTTTCTGACAAATTTGTTTTGTATAATTATGGAAAAATCAATAGCCGCGTGGAAAGTGTTAACATACGGCCGTGTGTTTTGAACTCGCCACCCTTACCGTTGCATGTCCAGATTTTTACATTTTACACCATCTGAGATTCGAATTAGCATATCGCAATAACTATTTGGTCTACCCATAAAAAGTATATATTTTCTGAACGGTAATCTCACAAGAAATCCAAATATGCTATTGGAATTTAGATAAGACCTAATGGTAACATGTTGTGATTAGGAATGTGTAAAAAATATCGATTTTTTTTCATATTTTGATTTAAGCTCAATAATATTTTTATACCAATCCCAATCATAATTTTACTGTGCATATTTAAGTTCCTCATGTAATTACCAATCAGAACATAATAGTTGTCAATGGTAAACATGTTGAAATACACTATATCGAGAAGTAAATGAGCGCAAACGTTTACATTTCATATTTATTAGAGTTTACAAGTATATTTCTTTGGGTATACACCCTTTCCTGATTTAAATGGCATTTTTGAATTCCCCTATTTGAGAGCTTTCCAAAAATGTATAATTTTGCTATCATCGGTTAAATATTTCTTTTGTTATAGTCATGTATGTAAAACCGCTGAATTAGGGCAAGTTCACTGTGTAGTGAATTATGGAAAAGCCAAGGACAATGCAATCGATTCGTGATTACAATTGTTACGTAATAGTTGACACGTTTGTTGAAACAGAAACTTATATAGAATATAAAACAATCTATAAAATGAGAGCAAAATCATGTTTGTACCATACAGAGATAAGAAGTTATTGAACGTAGAATTGGGAACATTTTCTATATTCCCCATAGAGATTGTACACAACGCCACCGCCACCGCCACCGCCACCACTCCTGACTTTCACAACATAATCAATCATATCTCAGCCAAACATTTATTATTCACACAATGTAGTTAAATAGGCTTTCACATGACACCTCAACCATAGCTCTACCACATTTAGTTGTTAATAGAGAGAGAGATGGATGATTCGTCACCAAAAATGCAACGCCACCATCCTTTTTGGGGGTGAGTTCAAAACACATTGCCATACAGCCATTTCTTTATGCACGGTATCGTGATTACTCGGCCGCCAATACAGTCCTCAAAATAAGTAACTGACCAGGTTATAAATATACTCTTAACTCCAAAATAGCTCCTACGTAAAAATATTAAATAATTAAATTGTAAGGAAATCTCTTCTCTTCAATTTGAGATTGTTCATGAAGATCGGTTGAGAACACTACATCGACCCGTGAGTTGTCGCCTACCACTTAATCAATAATCTGCCTGTTGCTAGTCCGAGGCTGCGTGTACACAAACAAAATGTTAAAATGAAAAGCGGATTTTGTTTAGTTTTGGCACCTGAGTTAATATTCATTCAATCTTCACGTGTAATATCTCAGATTAAAGAAGAGAAATTTCTTTACAAATTTGCAATATGATATTTTTACATTATAGGAGCTATTATAGTTTTGGAGTTGAGAGCACATTTATTACCTGGTCAGTTACTTATTTTGAGGACTGTATGCTATACCCAATACAGATACTGGCACAAAACTTGGAATAAGGCCAACAAAAAAAAGAGTTGTGTTGCCCTCAGCGACCGACCCTAAAATCGTAAAAACTAGGGTCGCATTTTTGTTCCAACTTTTTTCAACTTTTTTTTTCAACTTTTTTTTTAGATTTTTTTTATTTTTTAGATTTAAATTTGATTAAAAGGGTCTAAATGTTACTATTTCTTGCTGGAAATGAATAAATAAACCTAAATAATTGTTTTTTAGACTATTGTCACACTAGAAACATTAGGTAAATTGACATATGGGCATATACCAAGTTTGTCTTGACATAACCATATATTTTTCAGCCCCCAAAAAATAAATAATAATTTCAACAAAAAAAAGTTGAAAAAATGTTTTGAAAAAAGAAAAAAAAGAAGAAAAAAAAGGATTTCCGACCGACCGACCCGAATTTAAATTTTTGCCACTTGAGGGCAACACAACATATATTTTTTTTGGCCTAAGTAGCTCATTCTTATTCCATGCACCAAAGTAGGCCTACCCATGAGGCCAAAAAAAGAAAGAAGTTGACTTGCCCTTTCAGGGCCAGAGTGTGGGTCGGACGGTCGGATTTTTAAAATTGTTGAAAATCTTAACAGGGAGATACTACACAAAAAAACGTTTTAAAGATTTTTGTTGTTGATTTTTGTTGTTGATTTTTTTTTTTTTTTCAAAAAAAAAAGGGAAAAAAATAAATAAAAATAAATAAATAGCGACCCTAGATTTCCGAAAATTCGGGTCGGTCGTAAAGGGCAAGTCAACTTTTTGTTGTTGTTGGCCTGATGCCGGGCATAAATAAGGCAACATAAAAATAAAAACATGTTTAGCGTCCCGACTTTTCAAAAAAAGGTCCTTCCTTTATATGATATATTTTTTCCCACTTTAGGTACAAAATTGCCATAATTAGCGATAAACTTTGTGAACCTAAAAAAACAGGAGGCCTTTTTTAATCTGTTTTATTTCATGGTTAATTCTGAGGGGTTGGTCACTACAAAACTTGTTTAAAATGAATATAAGAAAGATACAAACTTGTTACATATAGGCCTACATACAAACAACTTAAACTCTAAAACACCTGAAGAGAAAAAGTTATGAGTGAAATAATGTTTTTGTTGTTGTTGAAGTGGACCAAAAAAAGGAAGAGGGGAGGGGACGCTAAACAGGTTATTTTTTATTTTGCCTAATGGCTGTGTATTTTACAAACATTGAATGGATATGAGTACAAATAGAATATACTTTGTATACAAGCAGATATTATTTACATTTAAAGCCTACACCACAACAAAGATGATTTTCAATAGACAAATATGAATGGGATAATAGGGTGATATGTAACCATGGTAACATCATATACAGGACGATTCGCTGTCGAACTATGACGTCAAAGTCGAACACTGCTACGTCAACCTATTCACGTTGTTTTCTATACCACAATGGAGACAAAATAGATCCCCTCACAAAATGGGCTGCCAACTAATACGTGAGAGGAATGAAGCGTGAATTAGAAACAAATATATTACGTACGTACACATTTAGTTTGACGGCGATTTCACACTACAATGTCAACTGGGTCACGTATTTTCGTCCCACTTCTTGATTGGAAATTAACATTTTCCACATGGCAGGCGTCTGCAGACGTCATTCCAAAATTTCACAAAATGTGAAAATTATTGGAATTCATTACCATATTTGGAATCACCATGAGAAATGCATTGAAATAAGTATACACATGCCTCTTTTTGGTTCATTATTTCTTGAGATAGACTTTGAAAGTTAGGAAAGGTTTCTGTAAAATCTGTTATGTATATGTGACGTGTTCTACCAAAACCAGACGAAATTGGGCAGAGCTCCAAACTGAGAAATAGCCCAAAACATAATTGGGGGTGATTTAGTGGGGAATTTGAGTTTCTGGTAAATAATTAATCTTTAGAGTGTTTATAACAATATTTTGAAAGATTCAGATTAAAAAATCATCATAAATGTATGTTTCAGCGATTTAAAAAAAGCCTACTTGTAGTTAAAAGCCTAGTTCTAGTAACTTTAAAGGGCGATATCTCAGTTTGGAGTTTTCATAAAGACTGTAAAAGACGAACTTGAAAATGATGTAACTCCGCTTTGGAAAGTCCGATTAAAAAAAGAGAGGTACCACTGTAAAGCTGAAGATCCCTAGTTGAATAATCAATTACTATCTCAATTTTGATATATTGCCCAATTGTGTCTGGTTCCGGTAGAACACGTCACATATGGTAAAATTAATAGCCTCGTAAAGGTCTATGATTTCCTATTTATCATTCGCAAAGATGTGTGATCCAGTCACCAGAGAGTTTTGTAATCACTTCGCTGGCGAGTATGTTTCTATGTTGCGTTCTGGGCCGGGGGGGGGGTACTCGCCTAAGACGGTATACGGGGGTGTGCCGCTCTAATGGGTAGGTTTTTGGGCACAAAATCCATAAACATGGGGTATGATTTTGTGCTGGAAATCCCTAATAATGGGGTCACTTTTTACAAATGGGTCTATTTTCGCGACATTTTTGTCTATTTTCGCGAACATTTGCAAAAATTAGGTCTATTTTCCCGATAATTTGCGAAATTTTGGTCTAAAATGAAGCAAAACCCCTAAAAATGGGTACCGATTTTTCCAAAATCACCCCTAAAAATGGGTATGGGTTTTGAAACTCCAGCGGCACACCCCCGACCAAACCAAATCCGAGTACCCCCACCGTTTTCGCCTAGAACCAAAGAAGATGTTATGGTCTTCCCCACAATGCATTGCGCAAACGCCAGTCAACTATAGTTTTTTTCACACGATGCATTTGTCGAGCTCTTAAGTTTTAGAAATAAGAAAAGAAACACTAATTTATTCATTGATGTAGAACCTATAGAGCTCCAACGATGAACGCGCTATGAAGCCATGGTTATGTGCTTATGTCTATGGGAACCAAGAAAAATTATGGACCAGAATTAGGGCATAAACGCAATGCATTGTGGTAGTGTCTTTTAAATCTCCTTTGGCCTAGAACCATCACAATCTGTTTGAGATGGTGGTGGTTTTCTTTCATTTGGAAATGTTGATTTTTTTTTTGCAACGTTTTGAATGTATCATTTGTATTAGAAATATTGACTTTATCTGAAAAAAATGCAAACATCTAAATATTTTAAAGTTTTTCTTGAAAATTTCGAATTTCAAAAAACGTTTCAACAAGAATTGTTTAAAAGCATTTGACAATTTCAAAAATGATACAAAACAGATTTTTCTGAAGCCTTTCCCATCTTGCGAAGTCTATCTTAAGGATCACTGAACCAATACTAGACATGTTTGTACTTATTTTAATGTATTTCTCATGGTGATTCCAAATATGGTGATGAGATTCAATAATTGTGACATTTTTGAAACATTTTGTGACATTTTGGAAGTGTCGTCTGTAGACGACTGCCGCGTTGGAAAGTGCTAAGTGTAGTGATGGCAAGGTCACTTTAACGTGTTTAAAGTGCACTGCGATTATCTCTTACAAGTACTTCTTCATTCCGGCAATATCCTTTCATTAAGGATGTTTTTGCCACGCTTACTACTCATATTATTAATTACATTTATTTGGAGCATAAAATATGAATAAGTTAAATACAATACACAACACCTAGCTTAGTACATGTATTGTGATGGGAACAATGTGACTGTACTAGAATATACTTTGAATACATGTTTATTTAATTAAATTCTGTGATTTTATTGTTTTGTTGGCACGTGTCCTTCGACCGAATTTTTTCTTGTAAATCATATTAAATGTTAATTAAAGAAAATCTAGGTGTGGAGTACGGAGTCAGTCAATTTTATTTCATTATGAAATCGCATTTTGGGCGACGACAAAAAAGTGTGTTTGCTTATTTAGGCCAAAAAAAAAATGTTATGTTGTCCTCGACCACCCGCTTGTCATTTTAGGGCCGCTCTGATTTTTTTTTCCTTCAGATTTTTTTTATTTTTAAATCGTTGGTTTTTTTAAAAAAAAAATCGTATTTTTGTAAAAAAAAAACCCAGATTTTTTTTTTTTTTCAGATTTTTTTTTTTTTTCAGATTTTTTTTTCTTTTCAGATTTTTTTAAAACAGTTTAAATGGCATTAATATTATATTAAGTGTTTATAACATATATGTGCGGCTCTTAGAGTGATTTTAACTTCTTGTTGGCTGAACTTTGAGCTTCTGCTGGTATAAGAAAATTAAAAAAAAAAAAATTAAAAAAAAATCCGCCCGCCCGCCCCTCCTCTCTGAAAGCTGTCGAGGACAACATAACAATTTTTTTTTTTGCCTTATGGTCGAGTGTTGTTTTATTTTTCAAATTTTCTTGAGCAATTTGGCAATTTTTCAAACATGTTTCAAATTTGTGAACTTTTTCCAAATTCAAAAGGTTTTAAGAATAACACGAACTTTCATAAAAAAAAATATCATCAATCTTAAAAAAATCACAAATTAGTTCACAAATGTTAATAACAATTCACAAATTATTTCACGACATTTACAAAAATTTCACAAATTATTTCACACATGTTAGAACATTTCGCAAAAAAATCACAAATGTTCAAATATTTCACAATAATTGTTTTAAACAGAATTGTCAAAAACAAAACAAAAATAAATGTATCTCAAATGAAAAAATATAGGTCGGTCGGGCCCGTTCAACAAAGTGGTTTTTTTATTGGCCTCATGCTCAGGTAGTTTTAGTTGACTGGTGTAGTACATTTCCGCAATGTAAAGGACGGCATGCGGGCATATCTAATACTATAGACTGGAAGGTTTGTAAATTGTTTCAATCAAACTATTGGGTTCAGTGGAATAGCTACCCTATCCCCTATGTGATCTACACTTGTATGGTCCTCAAGATAAGTAACTGACCAGGTAATAACAATACTTTTAACTCCAAAACTATAGCTCTTACGTAAAAATATTAATTTATAAAGTTGTATAGTAATTGCTTCTCTTCAATTTGAGACATTGTTCATGAAGATCGGTTAATAATTGAGAACATTACATTGATAAGGATAAAACAATGTGCAGTTTACATTTTTACACTTGGGTTTTGAACACACAGGACCGTGTGACAAGTATGTGTATTGGCTGCATTGATCAATAGAATCATCTCCAATCCCCATCTTACTATCGACCAGTGAGTTGTCGCTACCAGTTAATCAATACCTATTGCTAGCCCAAGGTTGCGTGTATAGACGAACAAAATGTTAAAATGAAAAACTGACTTTGTTTTGGTTTTGGGCACCTATCTGAATTAATATTCATCACCTCTTCACGTGTAATATCTCAAATTGAAGAATAGAGATTTTCTTACAACTTTATAATTTAATATCTTTACGTAAGAGCTATAGTTTTGGAGTTGAGAGCATATTAATTACCGGTCAGTTACTTATTTTGAGGTCTGTATATAGCGCTTTCCATTGAATACCAATAATATAACACATAGCAGTTATTGCGTTACCAGCGGTCAGGTACTAACACTACAACAAAAGCTGCCTTTTGAAATGTTGTTACATTTATATCAATCAGGATTTTAAAATCTAGTCAGTTTATGGGGCGCGGAGAGATTGGCGATAAAAATGAAATTTGAAAAATATCAATGGTTTCAATAGATTTTAATATTACGTTCCTGTGTTCTATTAAAATAAAACCCAGGAACGTTATATTTCATGTGATCGGAAAACTAAAGGGTAGAAGTTATGGGCTAGATAAATATTCTAGTGAAGCCGTATGTTCCGAATTCTGCTGATAATTTCAATGTGATCTACATCGAATGTATATATTAAATTGTGAAATATTACATGATATACTGCGAATTATTAGTTAAACGGTTTCAGATGGTAATTCGTATAATGCCTAAGTATAACTTTGGTGCAATAAAACCCCAATATCCAGGAAAATTGAGGGCGCACTCCCATACTTATCTCTCAATGCCCCTTTAAAAACTGACTAGCTAAAGGGGCATTGAGAGTTCCTCCAGGAGGAAGCCCTCATAATTTACATAATTCATCTAAATGGCCACAGATGGCTTTTACCAATTTTGTTCATGTTTACCATTAATAACCTTGAAGACCACCTGTGACTTGTTTTCTGACGCAAAGTCACGACCGCCCTGATTCAATTGGTGGTGATCTTTGACACCTTTCACGCGGCTATTAGTTTAACTTTACAAAACAGATGTTCAGAAACCTTTCAACTTCCAAAGCCTATCTTAAGAATTACTAAACCAATACAAGGAATGTTTGTACTTATAAAATTATGTTGATGCATTCTCATGGTGATTCCAAACATGGCAATGAAGTTGAACTTTTTTGACATTTTGTTGTTGTTAAAAACATTCGGTGAAATTTTGGAATTTCATCTGCAGGCGCCTGCCGCGTCGGAAGTGTTAATCAAGATACGAAAAAAGTGACAACCATTGAAGAGGCCGTCAGAAATGCTGAGAACATTTTTTTCTTCTTTCATTTTTACTGATTTTTTTAAATTTTAATTACATGAGAAGATGTCTACATAATATATAAACTAAACAAGGTAATAATGATATAGCATCTTTTTGTGCGTGTAGGGAAATTTCTTTGATCCCTCAATACCCCTTTAAAGGGGCATTGAGAGATACGTATGGGAGTGCGCCCTCAATTATCCTGGAAATCAGTTTTTTTGCATCAAAGTAATTACTTAGGCATATACTAACTACCATCTGAAACAGTTTACCAACATTCGCCATTTACATAAAATTTCATGATTTTCTTAGTTTCGATATGATCATATCGAAACTAGGTGCTGAATATGGAAGTTATGCTATCGTTTTTCATGCAGCCTTTCGCGGCAAATCTCAACCCGGAAGTGCCGCTATTTGCTTATTTGGCATGAAGGCGATGTCGGAATTGTATGACATTTTGGATTTGGGCTATGTTGATGATTATCTTTACGTTATTTGCTCACTTAGTATATCGATACATCTCTCAATGCCCCTTTAACAAAAACAATAAGGGAGCTATAGCAGGCGGTATATGGTAGGACGTACCTTTAAATACGGATAACCTTGACCATGTACTTGCTTAAAATATTCCGTATTATAAAATGTACAGCGATATTGCACGTTACACAACGGAGCGCTATACGACCAATCATTTTTGCATGTTAGAGAATAATAAGACCAAGGCGCGTGTTTGGTACTAAAATTAGATATTGTAGATAGAATCTTAATTTCCTGACTGAAAAGTATGCACATCGCGGTATGATAATGTATTAGGCTAAATCAGCGACCGACCCTAAAATCTAAAATATCAGGGTCGCGTTTTTTTTTAAGATTTAAATTTTATTTTCTGCTTGAAACTAATAGGTTTGCTTGAATAGATTACTTTTTTTTTTAAAACTTTTTTTTATTTATTTAAATTTTATTGTCATCGCAGCCAACTGGCTGAATTGTAACAACATTACAAATCAAATACATTAATAAACAATGCAACGTCCAGGCAGCAGCTAAATCAGCGCCAAGTTGCGACATAAACCAACATGAACAAACATACATAACCCCTATATAGTAACCCCCAATAGGCAATGTAGACTAAGTGCCTTGCCCAAGGACACAAACACATTGGTACCAGCGGGGCTAGAACTCACGACCTTATGATTATGAGACCGGCAACTACTCCACTGGACCACACGTGCTCAACACCCACATGGAAAATGATCACACTTTCTGCCAGAAACCATTTATTGAGATGAATTGATATTATTCAAAAATGTCTAAAAGAACAGTAATCGTGTCTTTCCGTTTCATACCAATCCCATTTACATAGTTTCCATGGTAACATATCAAATATCGTTTTGATTTACTGCGATGAAAATTTCCATCATAGTTTTATGATATTGGCTATTTTGGCTATAAAGATAATATCTGATTAAATAGCTAAATAGCGTAATATCCAAACATCATTATCCAAATATCTTAAATCTAAAGTATATTTATCTAGGCCTAAATATCTAATAATGGCCTAAATATCTTAATAGCGAAATATCCTAGCTAATTAGAGATATTTTCGAGGATAATATCTAAATAGCTAGCTAATATCCAAAACATCATTATCCAAATATCTAAAACATCTAAATAGCTTAATATCTAAATATCTAAGTATCTTAATACAGTAATATCCTAGCTAATTCGATATTTGCGAGGTTAATATCTAAATAGCTAAATAGCATGCATAATATCCAAACATTATTATCCAAACATCTAAAATATCTTAATAGTATAATATCTAACCTAATATCTTAATATCTAAATATATTAATAGCATAATATCCTAGCTTATCAGATATTCTCGAGGTTAGTATCTAAATAGCTAAATAGCGTAATATTCAAACATCATTATTCACATATCTAAAATATCTAAATAGCTTAATATCTAAACCTAATATCTAAATATTAAAATATCTTAATAGCTTAATATCTAAACCTAAGACCTAATTATCTTAATATCTAAATATCTAAATAGTTTAATAGCATAATATCCTAGCAGATATTATCGAGGATAATATCTAAATAGCTAAATAGCGTAATATCCAAACATCATTATCCAAATATCTAAAATATCTACATAGCTTAATATCTAAACTTAATATCTAAAATATCTAAATAGCTTAATGTCTCAACCTAATATCTACTAAATATCTAAATAGCTTATTAGCGTTATATCCTAGCTAATTCGATATTCTCGAGGATAATACCGAAAAAGTTACAACCCCGCACCTTAATGCATTATGTTCCCATCCCTTAACACTTTTTGGACCTCTGATTTGACAATATCGCCGGTAAAAAATCATCTAAGGATGTGTCTATTTTTCCACTATGTGGTCAAATTTAAAGACTGCAAAGGACATAATTATGCCCCAAGGGCATAAACTAACCTTCTTAACCCTGAAAATGGACCACATAGTCAGCGGTTGACAACATCTTATATGATTTATTACCGGCGAAATGCCAAAATCACCGGTCCAATAGTGTTAAGGGATGGGAACATAATGTGCGTGTTTTGTAGTGTTCAGGAGGGTAAGGGTTAAAAGCAAATGCATTGAATAGAATACTCACCATCACACAATTGAAAATTGATGGCAGGCATATCTCTGATTGTCCATGTAAATGTAGGCCTAAACTATTTCCACTGTTATAGTGAATCCATGATGGAGGCTAATATTCAAGATGGTAAGTAATATTAGGTTACAAGGCCCGCTTAGCAGCGCTATAAATTGATGCCCTAAAAACCGTCAACAAATTTAAATATTCGCCTTGCTTCCATCCAAGCTGGTTGCTATTCATGACATAATTCTCGTGTGCAACCAACCGGCTGTACAGTATTGCAACGCCCATTGAGTAGTTTACACACATGAGCGTAGATGTAATTTGCAACATCATGGAAACTTACCCATGCAGTTAGCCCCGAATTTAAATATATGCACCGGGTAATCCTCTCGTAGTATTGATAACAATAGGTTTACCAGAGCGAATTAATAGCGCTTCTAAGCGGGCAATTTATGTCATGTTGAAAACTGGACACCATCTTGGATTTACTTTAGGCGTAAAGATGATCGTACATTAAAAGCAAATGCATTGAATAGAATACTCACCATCACACAATGGAACAAAGTCATGACTTACGTACGATTCTTACATTGATGGCAGGCATATCTCTGACTGTCCATGTAAATGTAGGCCTAAACTGTCTCTTTTATTCTGTAGATTCTAAACAATTTTCACTGTTATAGTGAATCCATAAATGGTGGCTAATATTTAAGATAGTAAATAACTTGAAAACTGGACACCATCTTGGATTTTCTTTAGGCGTCCGTACATTAAAAGCAAATGTATTGAATAGAATACTCACCATGAAATTAGAGTAAACACATAATTGAACAAAATAATGACTTACGTACGGTTCTTGATGGCAGGCATATCTGTGATTGTCCATGGCAAATGTAGGCCTAACATGTCTCTTAATCTGGAATGATATCATATAGTCTATCCATCTGAGACCGATCTTCCAACCACGTGACCCAGCCGTTCCATTGACTGGGAGAGGAGGCTATTTTCTGACGAAAATATCGATGGAATCAGTAGAGTGAAAAACGGCCATAATAAAAGACAATTATGTTACCCACCTACTGTTACTACAGGCCTCTACGAACAGGTACATGTAGAGTGATAGACCCCGATGAAGACAACCTTTCATTTTATAAGTCAGAAAATAAACTTTATTTAGTTTGTCAACGTTTAAATTGTATAATATTTGTTTGAATATGAAAATCATACCTTTTAATATTGATATTATATTATTGTAAGTGTATTTGTTTCTTTCTATACTTAACAAGGAAATGTGATTGATTCGGACATGCAGACAGAACATAGGGATACGGAGATTCATATCATTTTACACCCATTTTATCTTACTATAAGCCCGGCCAATCCGAGTGAAAATATACATTATTTACCGTTGGAAACATTACAAGATAGCAAATAAAAATTAAATGTGGCCTCCTACAATATGCTAAATGTTAAAAGTCCATTACTTTCGATCTTTTTCAGCTTTGTGATTCTATTCATATGCCGAAATCACAGGTGACGATTATGGTAAATGTTCAAAGTCCATCACTTTCGATCTTTTTCGGCTTTGTGATTATATTCATAGGCCGAAATCACAGGTGACGATTTCAAAGCCTTTTGATTTCAGATAATACGCAAATGGTTCGATATTTGTCTCTCTTTGAATGGTACACTAGACATAGCTGCTATGTGCATGTGTGTGATGAAAATAATATGCATTGGAACAGTGTTGTGTGTGTTTGCATAAGGCAGCTTAGTTGTTTCAATTCACATTATAGATGAGGTTCGACCGGAGGTTGGAATAAAATGGGATCCTTCGACAACTAGCAAATATACGCCAGAAGACAGCACATCTTATTTTTACTCATCTCCCCTGCCCATCCGAGCACCAAAGATCGCTCTCAGATGGATAGACTATAGAATTGAGAATGAATGTCTGAATTTCAAGTAGATTGAAAACAACACCTAAATCACATTTCTAGGTTGAACGGTTAAAAATGGGAATATATGTAACTTTGCAAAAGGAAAACTAGCGGACAAATTTGGTCTCAAATTCCAAGATAGCCGCCGGTGCCCATCTTGGATTTCACACTAAAGACAACCTCAGAATAATAAGATAACCACTTTATGGGATTCCTTGGCATAAACACGGTCAAAAAGACTCTTCCATCATGTCTCCAGGTTAATATGTCTTGAAGTTATGGATTTCATGTTGTAGTACAATCTAAGATCATTACGCTACAAGGCCCGCTTAGCAGCGCTATAAATTGCTGCCCTAAAAACCGGCACCAAATTTAAATATTCGCCTTCCATCAAAGCTGGTTGCTATATGACTTAATTCTCGTGTGCAACCACCCGGCTGTATTGCAACGCCCATTGAGTAGTTTAAACGCATGAGCGTGGATGTAATTTGCAACATAATGGAAACTCACCCATGCAGTTAGCAAGAAGTACCGCTCGTACACGTAAATATACAACCAGGCAATCCTCTCGTAGTAATTGATAACAATAGGTTTACCAGACCGAATTAATAGCGCTCCTAAGCGGGCAATTTATGTCATGTAATTGTATTGGAACCTTAGCATAAAATTAGTGCAAAGACACTTGAATAATCTACTCAGGTTAATACGTGCATGCAAATGTTATGTACATTTCTCAAATTCCAAGATGGCGGTTGGCGGCCATGCCATTTTGGATTTTACCCTAAAGACAACATCAGAATGGTATATCCACTTTATTGGATTCTTTGGCATAAAATTAGTAAAAAAACCACCTCCATGATGTCTCTATGTGAATATGTCTGGAAGATATGCCATTATTGTAATTACAAGATGATGGCTGGCGACCATCTTGGATTTCCAACTGAAGAGAACCTCAGAATGATAAAATAACCCCTTCATTGGACTTCTTGGCATAAAATTAGTCAAAAAAAATACACTCCACTCCCATGATGTCTCTAAGTTAATATGTCTTGAAGTTATGTCATTTTCATAATTCCATGATGGCGGCCATTTTTGGATTTTGCTTTCTCCTGGGAGTTGCCCAAACTTTTTTGAGGGATATAGGAGCTCATTTTGTTCTAAATACCTTAATGTACCAAAATCCACTCTCAAACCTTCCTTTGCTAATGATGTCATGATTTATCAGGCGACGTCAAAGATATCAAGTGCTATCTTTAAACGTTGTCGTCAATATAATTAGGTGGAGCTAATCGTGTGTTACGATAACAACATTGTTTGATCGACACATAATGCTTACACGGTAGAATAGCTATTTGCAATGTGTCAGGCTGCGCGTATCGTAAGATTTTGAGCATTTATTTGAGATGCATATGGCAAAAATATGTATTCATTCATTAATTCATAACTGGTTTATTAAAATTGATATAGCAGTACAAACCATTAGGTTACAAGGCCCGCTTAGCAGCGCTATAAATTGATGCCCTAAAAACCGTCAACAAATTTAAATATTCGCCTTCCCTTCAAAGCTGGTTGCTATATATGACATAATTCTCGTGTGCAACCAACCGGCTGTATTGAGTATAGTTTAAAGGCATGAGCGTAGATGTAATTTGCAACATAATGGAAACTTACCCATGCAGTTAGCCCCGAATTTAAATATATGCACTGGGTAATCCTCTCGTAGTATTGATAACAATAGGTTTACCAGGGCGAATTAATAGCGCTTCTAAGCGGGCAATTTATGTCATGACTCTTGATAAAGTTCATCAGGACTGTTATAATAAGATGATGAACAGAGACGAGGGGCAATACAATCTGAGTCACGTGTTTGACGATCTACTGATTGCGGATAAATCATCTAGCATCACTGCAACTAAGCAACCAAAATCACGTGTTGTAAACAGCAGATCGTCATCACTCCACATCAAGTGTTGATAAAGGAAACAGCTAGTTTCCGAAACGTCCACAAGTAAGTGGTTTTCCTTGGACTAGTTCACTGAATTTCATCAATCATATGTCATGACTGAATTGCATCAAATTTAAAGGGCTCTTGCCCAAACACAAGTAGAGGAAAGCTCGAGAAAAGTGCGGGGAAATCGCGATCCTTTGTTCTATATTGTTAAAAGGAGTAACAAAGGATCGGTGATTAACCCTCCCTGAATGGGTAATTCAAGTACAAGAGGTGTTAATCACCGATCCTTTGTTCCGCCTTTTAACAATATAGGAAAAAAGGATCGCGCTTTCCCCGCAATTTCCTCGAGCTTTCCTCTACCTGTGTTTGGGCAAGAGCCCTAACAAACTTTCGGATTGCTTTTATTAGTCGGCAATCTGATTCAGCACATACAGACATAGGGTACATAGCAACGTTTAATCATAGATAATTGACGAACTATAGTTTAATCCATTGTAATGTTGAATAGATAACCGGAATAAGTTATCTCGTTGTTATACCTTCTCCCTCTACTATCAAAAGTCCAAGAATATATATCTATATATACCGCTATCAGAATATTGGTTCAATTTTGATCAAATTTAAATATTTTGAAGTGCCAAGCTATGTTATTTGCAGCTTGGCACTGGATGTTCTGGTAAGTGCGCAATGTGTGTAATATGATACTACGGTGATGACAATTCTATTATCATGCTGCAAATAACAGACATTTTGCGTTACAGATTTAGAAGCGGGTAAACTTAGGTAACTGTATGTACTACTACATGTAAGGGTAATGGTGATCCTGAAATAAACGTGACAGGAGGTAAGTATGTGGTCTATTTGACTCATCACAAAAAGTATCGAGACATTTAAAAATGAGCCAATAATTAACGGCCCGAAAGGGTATGGATTAATCGAAGCAAATAACTCAGTGCATAATTTTGTTCTGCATATTTTGACACCTCGATTGTTGAGATACGATGTTGCGGAGTAGAGTAGTAAGTTTCGATCATGATTTATTGTGTCAAAGGCCTTGGAGAGGTCCAAGAAGATGGTTAATCCTTCATGTAATTCTGCACGGAATTAGCCTAGCACAAAATCTCTGTTTAAAACTGTGTTAAAGGATTAAAGGATTAGACAGCTTTATTCAGTAATACTCATGAATACTCTTACTCATGAATTACACCAAGGATACACCAAGAAGATACCTAATGTGAATTTTTTGTTATCGAGATCAGTACTAATGTTATTGTATGCCTCAAGTATAGCCATATACCGGGTGGTTCAAAAAAAAGTTGACCCAAGTTCAAGGTAATTTTTCAACCACATTTAAAGTTTCAGAGAATTTCTGTTTACTTAGTCTTGATAAGCAGTAAGTTTTGAAATTATCCTGATAAAATGGTACATTTATCTTGGTTAGTTCTTCAGATATGGTTCATTACATAAAGCATGCACAAAACTGCCTTGGCCACGGGAGCGTCCTTTAATAGAGATGGAATGCACAAAGTGGACTTGCCCACGATTGGTCACAAATTGTAAAAATAGGAGAAAAAGAAAAAAGGAGACATCTGAAACATCTCTCTGGTGCTTGACATTACCTACCTATACGTATCTACGTTTCTTTGTTGAATGTGAATGGCACATGCATAGAGATTAGGATACTTTGTCAGGGCGGGCTTTTCAATTCTGAAATTAGAGCATGCTGTTTTGTTTAAGACAAAAACTAAATGACGCTCCCGTGGACAAGTCAGTTTTGTACATGTTTTCTGTAATGAATCATATCTGAAGAACCAAACAAGCTAAACGTGCCATCTTTACAGGATAATTGCAAAACTTACTGCTTATTAAGACTAAGTAAACACAAATTCTCTGAACCTTTAAATGTGGTTGAAAAATTACTTTGAACTTGGGTCAACTTTTTTTTGAACCACCCGGTATGATGAATGATTGGAATGAAAACCAAACTGACAGTCCTGTTATAAAAGATGAAAGCGATAAACATAGCTGAAAAGTCTTTTGTGCATAATACGTTCCAAGATTTTAGAGAAAGCAGGGAGGACAGAGATGGGCCTATATTGTGCAAATCTTGACGATCACCTCTCTTAAAAATAGGAACAACTTTGGCAATTTTAATCTTTGTTGGTACAATACCCGAGCTCAATGATAAATTAAATATATGGACAAGAGGATTAGCAATAAGATCACTGACAGCTTTTATAACATCGGGTTTAATATCATCACAACCGCAGCTGGTTCCTGATTTTAGGGGTGTGTGGACCCTCAGCATAGCCTCCGTTAAACTGTTGTCACTTCTTCAATATTCAGTTAATCTTTATAAAAGTATACAGTTTTTTGCAGGAATGGGTTCAATGAATCCAACCATGATAATGAAATGGACCATTTTGGAAAAATAATAAAAAACATGTTTTTTATCCATTTTAGGTTCTGCAAAGATAACTCAAAATATATTTTGTCAAAAGTTATCATACTAGGTTTATGATAATCCTGATAACATTCCCCAGGGTGCATTTTGTTTTGTTTTGAAAATCTTATTTATTTTTTGACTTATAGACCAAAAAGTGCCAACAAATGTGATTTTTCCCCCCAAAAATGTGATTTTCATGATTTTGGAGGTAACAAATATAACAGATGTGACTATTTTTTCTTCAATTTTGACATCAATAATTTCCTTATTATAGTTTAATCAGTTCCTAATTGGCGAGAATTGTGAGGCTTGTATTTGACCGTCCACACCAAAATTCCCTGTTGCTGCGCATATTTATTGGTGGACAAGTGCGTTTGCGCATCATAAGCATGTATCAGCGGACTTTGGGCACGTACTAGGTGTTCCATTTGGCTGCGCGGATAAATATTAGCCTCACAATTTTCGCAAATTTGGAACTGATTAAACTATAGAAAAGGAGGGAATACAATAGAATATCCCGACACGTACCAAGGTATCACGTTTCGCGAAGGGCGGTAATACCTTATTGTAGTATTAGTATCTGCGATATTCCATTGGGGCTTCTTCGCTAATTCAATTTCGTCGAAAAAGAGGTTCATTATATGTTTAAAGAGACTGGTGGTATACCAAACACATCTGGGATTTAATTTTTCAGACACATGTGTTAAAATGACTGATTAAAGTGTATGTCGCTCTGTTCAAAAGTCAACTCAAGGTCGATGCACGTACATTAAATGACAAAACAAATTGTGCATATCCTGGGATTTTAAAGCATCACTTTTACTTGTATTCATTGAATTTAAACAAGGTAAACTATCGTTAACATGGTTAACATTGGTTGTTAACATTTTCCACGAGGCAGGCGTCTGAAGACGACATTCCAAAATTGCACGAAATGTTTCAAAAATGTCAAAATAATTGAATTTCATCACAATGTTTTGGAATGACCATGAGAAATGCATTAAAATAAGTACAGACATAAGTAGTATTGATTCAGTAATCCTTGAGATAGACCTTGACAGTTGGGAAAGGTTTCTAAAAAAAAAAATCTGTTTTGTATAATATGGTAAAACTAAAAGCCGCGTGGAAAATATTTTAAAAGATGTATTCTTGCAAAGATATTGTAATGTACCGGTATACTTTGAATATTTAATACGTTAAAATTGTTAAAAGTATTTACACTTTCACATTATGTGGGTCTACAGTTGTTGATGGGTAGCAGTGGGTATACGTTCTCTTGATGTCCGTCTACAGTTGTTGATTGGTAGCAGTGGGTTGACCCTCTACGTGCACATGTTTGCCTACAGTTGTTGATGGGTAGCAGTGGGTTGACCCTCTACGTGCTCTTGATGTCTGTCTGAAGTTGTTGTTGGGTAACAGTGGGTTGACCCTCTACGTGCTCATGATGTCTGTCTACAGTTGTTGATGGGTAGTAGTGAGGGTGAGTTGACCCTCTACGTGCTCTTGATGTCTGTCTGCAGCTGTTGATATAGGTAGCAGTGGGATGACCATCCACGTGCTCATGATGTCTCTCTAAAGTTGTTGGTGGGTAGCAGTGGGTTGGCCCTCGACGTGTTCATGATTTGTGTCTACAGTCTACAGTTGTTGATGGGTAGCAGTGGGTTATGTGCTCATGTGCTCATGGTGTCTCTCTATAGTTATTGATGGGTAGCAGTGGGATGCCCCTCTACGTGCTCATGATGCCTGTCTACAGCTGTTGATAGGTAGCAGTGGGTTGACCCTCTACGTGCTCATGATGTCTGTCTACAGTTGTTGATGGGTAGCAGTGGGTTGACCCTCTACGTGCTCATGATGTCTTTCCACAGTTGTTGATGGGTAGCAGTGGGTTGACCCTCTACGTGCTCATGATGTCTGTCTACAGTTGTTGATAGGAAGCAGTGGGTTAACCCTCTACGTGCTCTTGATGTCTGTCTACAGTTGTTGATGGGTAGCAGTGGGTTGACCCTTTACGTGCTCATGATGTCTCTCTATAGTTGTTGATTGGTAGCAGTGGGATGGCCATCTACGTGCTCATGATGTCTGTCTACAGTTGTTGATGGGTAGCAGTTGGTTGACCCTCTCCTCTACGTGCTCATCATGTCTTTCCACAGTTATTGATGGGTAACAGTGGGTTGACCATCTACGTGCTCATGATGTTTGTCTACAGTTGTTAATGGGTAGTGAGTTAACCCTCGACGTGCTCATGATGCTCATGATGTCTGTCTACAGTTGTTGATGGGTAGCAGTGGTTTTACCCTCTACGTGCTCATGACGTCTGTCTACAGTTGTTGATGGGTAACAGTGGGTTGACCCTCTACGCGCTCATGATGTCTTTCCACAGTTGTTGGTGGGTAGCAGTGGGTTGACCTTACACGTGCACATGTTTGCCTACAGTTGTTGATGGGTAGCAGTGGGTTGACCCTCTACGTGCTCATGATGTCTGTCTACAGTTGTTGATGGGTAGCAGTGGGATGACCCTCTACGTGCTCATGATGTCTGTCTACAGTTGTTGATTGGTAGCAATGGGTTGACCCTCTACGTGCTCATGGCGTATGTCTGCAGTTGTTGATGCGTAGCAGTGGGATGACCCTCTACGTGCTCATATTGTCTCTATCTATAGTTGTTGGTGGGTAGCAGTGGGTTGACCCTCTACGTGCTCATGATGTCTGTCTACAGTTGTTGATGGGTAGAAGTGGGTTGACCCCCACGTGCTCATAATGTCTCCCCAACTTTGAGAAATCCGCCCTGAAAAAGGGTCTCGGTTATCTTCTCCAGTCTATTCCCGACGCGGCAGCACAAATCGTAGCCGGCTACACAGCGACAAGTTAGTCCACATACAGTTGGATTGAAGTCAACCACCACGATAGATATTTTGGTACCAAGCGACCTGTAGGATCCACACCACTAAATAAATAATGGAACAGTCCACGAAAGGCCTGTTGAATGGGGTGGGATGACCCTCCTCTAAGGGAAATATATAAAAATGCTGCAAATGTAGTGTTGTTGGCTAAAAGTTTGATTGGATTGTTTTTAGATGAAGATTATCAAACAAAATCAGTGCAAATGTTCTTCTCTTGACCAATTTCGTATGATTTTATAGCCATTTTAGAGACTGCAATACTTGATTAGAATTGCTTAGACCTAGGCTACGGCTAGGCCTGGGCGTTCTAAAAAAACATTCGAAAATTTTGCCTTGACCTTATTTATTGTTGTTGTAATAAAAGAAAGCCAAAACCATGATCTTCATCAAAAATGTTAAGTTGAAGCAACCAGTTGCTTTATAAGCGTGAAAATGGCTTTTAATTATGGCCCATTAGGTATAGGGGATTTATTTAGTGGTGTGGATCATACAGCGACCGTCTTTCGGCAAGTTACTTCTTTCGACCGAGTAAGTACAAGAACTTGTCATCAGAATCCACTTAACAGTATTCCGTGATACGATTTTGTAATGACCTATAACCCCAATTCAGTTTCCCGCCAACGCGTTTATTGGATTTGGCAGTGATGATAATAAGGGCCACGGGTATAGGAATATAGGTTGACTGAAGCTGAATTCGAAATTATATTATCTAAAATCAGCGGTCGTCTTAAACTCTCGATTTTGCTCTGTTATTGAGTTGTAACACGTTCTGCGCATTATGCGGTCGTATTTACCCCGTGTTCTTCCTATTACGCAAATTCCTCATTCCAAAGGTTCTTATTCTGAATTAAGCTTAACACTTTCCATGCGGCAGTCGTCTGCAGAAGATCCAACATTTCACAAAATGTTTCAAAAATTTCAATATTATTGAAATTAATCACCATATTTGGAATCACCATAAAAAATGCATTAAAATAAGTACAAACATGCATAGTATTGGTTTAGTAATTCTTGGGATAGACTTTGAAAGTTGTGAAAGGTTTCTGAAAAATCTGTTTTGTACATTATAATTAAAATGGTAACATTATAGCCGCGTTGAAAATGTTAAGGGTCGTCATTCCGAATAGATCACAAAGATGGGTTTTCCCCGAACACTTATTTAACCCGAAACCTTACCCTGACGTAAACCCTATACCCTTTTCCTAACCCTAAACGGTTAAACCCAATTGGAGTGATGACGTTTATATTCTCAATTTGGAATATTGAAGCTTGAAAATCCGCTGGAATAAGCAGTGACTCTTGTGATTAATTTTAAGTTGATCAGTCTGTGATGGCCTAATTATGTAATCAGATCGTAATAGGAATTGATGGATGCTGTGATAAACTGCCACACACTCTTAGAAAAAAATAAGCAATGTTTGGGTAAAATACTTCATTACACGATGGTAAAATGGGAACACTGGTTGTTTGTTGGGTAAAAATGTACACAACAGTGGTTGTGTAGAGTCTTACACAACACATAGTGAACATGTTACCCATCAAATAGCTAATAGACGTAGACCGACCCTACCTGAGAGGAACAGGGTCACGCGTTATGAACTCGCCTCCCAATAGGGTGGTGCCGTTACATTTTTTAGCTTCATGCTGTCATTTTCCTCAAATATTTTTAAAACCACAAAAGCTATTTCAACAAATTTGGTATCATTTTAAAGCCCTAATAACAAGCTATCTGCCTGCCAAATGGCATTGGTATAGCTAATACAGAAAGGGAGATACAGCTGTTTGATGTTTGGGGACCAGGGGTGGTGCTGGAAGGGGTGTTTAAGGGGTGCTGCCTGTACAAACTCAATGGGGATAATCCCATGCTTTGTTCTTTTTACAATAACTATATAGTCATCCCCTAATGTTAAAAACACAATTTTGGTCCCATTTCAAAGGATATTTAGTAGTCATTAAGTATGTGGTTCAATAGACTTGTCAACTATTATTAACAACTAATTAATTATGGATAAGACAATGATCATCAGCTTTCTTCCTATTCGCTACACAGTCAACATGAATAATCAGCCTTAATTTACCGGATTTATAAAAATGACTATAACAGAAAAAGTTTTCAACCTATGATAGCAAAAGTATACATTTTTGGAAAGCTTGTAACTAGAGGAATTCAGAAATGCAGTTTATATCAGGGAAGGGTTCATCCTTAAACAAATATTTCTGAAAATTCTAAAAATATATAAAATAAAAATTTGAGATATTCACTAGCCGGTATAATTACCATACCGACGTAGTAACTTTGACAAATATATATCATCTAATGGGTAATTTCATGAGGAATTCAAATATGTAAACAAAATAATGATAGGGATAGGTATACAAAATATATGGATCTCAAATTAAAAATTAAAAAACTCTGATATTTTCCGAACATTTCCGATCATACCATTTTGGTTCTTGGTCGTACTATAATTTTAATGACATATTTGGTTTCCTCATGCAATTTCCCTTCAGAAAATGTATACTTTTACTACCTCAGGGGGGTATACAAGCAAATATAAATGTGTAAAGTTAAATTCATGTCGCGAAAGCCAAAATCCGTGTGTAACGCGAAAGGAGGCGAGCTTAAAACACATGACCACAGGTGTTTTTTTCGCCGCCTAATTCCTCCAACAAATTTGGTCACCGCTGAAATACAGCGTGTCCCAAAAAACTGGGTTCAAAAGTTTGCGAGCTTATAACTAAAAAAGTAGGAAACATGGATAGTTTATATTAAGGGATATTAAACAAAACATACTTTACCGTAATTGGTTAAAATCTGTTATTAATCCAATATAAACTTTTTGAAATACAAAGATTTTAATAGAGCGTGGTCAAAACTCATTTGTCCCACTTTTCAAGGAACACCCCGATGTTGCAATTGCGTATTCTTGTGACTTCATCCAAGTTTTGCCTTTGCATTCATTCTTTACAAAAACTTGGGCAGTAAACAAATTATTTTGGTCATATTGCAATAATACAAGTTAATTATTTACATAAACATAAAAAAAAAGTTCTTTGTTATAGTCCGAGTTATTGTTAAGTTCTTTCGGAGAATAAACCCCATGCCGGGAATACAGCACATAGCGCACAGTTTCATGCAACGCACGGATGGTTTATTCCTTAAATCGGGACAAATGGGTTCTGAACACGCTCTATTCAAATCTTTGTATTTCAAAAAGTCTTCATTGGATTGGTCTCCGAATTCACCCAATTAAGGTCAGGTATGTTTTGTTTAATATCCTTAAATATAAACTATCCACGATTCCTACTTATTTCGTTATAAGCTCGCAAACTTTTGAACCCAGTTTTTTGGGACACGCTGTACAACAATTATAAGTCAGATTTGTGTGGATCGTATTTTGACGAATGACAGCATATTGAAGAAAAAGATAACGAAATGCTTCAACATTATTTACAATATTTTTCTTCAAACACCTTTGCAAAATGTCGTGGGCTTTTGCCACAAGGCCCTATGTGTAATAGCTGCCAGATAGGGTTGCTTGTATATACAGAGCAATAGGTAAAACTAAATGCAACTCAGAGCAGCTATTGTAGTTATGGTCTGTTTGTTCAGATACCTAGTGATAGGACAAGTCAACATTTATAATAACTGCTGTATGGTTTAAGCTCGATCCTCATGTCCTCCCTATTTTACACACATTCTAAAGATGGCGGCCATATAGAGGAACGCGGGGACCCAGTCTACTATATGGTGGTGGCGCACCTTTGTATACAATCCTACACATGGCAGCCATTGTAGCAGGGTCTTCTTGAGGCTCAAAACCCTCGATTTGTTTCTGTCAGTAGAAACATATTTGTGACGCAATCAAGAGGAATGAGTCGGATGTCGGGGAATCCCAAATTGAGATATGGCCAATTCAAAATGGCGGCTTACATAAGTTTTGATGGAAATTCATGTATACAATTTGACATAACTTTGGAACAAAACGTCGTATCGACATGGGGTTTTCAGTTTCTGAAAGCTCTAGGTGTCTTCTTTAAAACTGTGTTAAAAACTTATTTTCGACCAGGGTCGACATCCGACTCATTCCTCTTGATCGCGTCATATTTGATATTGCGTAGTCATGGTAAACACTTTCCACGCGTCAGGCGTCTGAGCAGACGACATTCCAAAATTTCACGAAATGTTTCAGAAATGTCAAAATAATTAAAATTCATTACCATATTTGGAATCACCATGAGAAATGAATTGGAATCAGTACAAACATGCTTAGTATTGATTCAGTAATCCTTGAGATAGACCTTGAAAGTTGGAAAAGATATCTGGAAAATTTTTTTTTTGCATAATGTGGTAAAACTATATTAGCCGTGTGGAAAGTGTTAATCAAGCATGTCGCACGAAGTGACATGATCGGGAAAATAATATCAACACGTTACGTTTTGTTCAGAAGGAAACAAATAATACGAAAGTCCAACCATTTAATATAAATGCTTCCAAAGCAACTAACGTCCCTTTAATCATTTTGCTAACCACAATTACTTCCTTTTACATGGCTAAATGACTGTACGCCCACCCTACTACTAGCTGCAGTCCTTACAAGCATTTCTGTATGCCGACAACAAACATGTGTACCTTTTATACAGTTACTGTACTTAAATTAAAAATATATATGTTGACCTTGAGCAAAAATAAATATATATAAAAAATGTTTTAATAATAGCACAGAGCAGTTTATTACTATATTGTACTCGATGAAAGACGCTTCTTTTTGAGACTAATTTAGTGACCTGGTTTTTTCTCTCTCCATAGATGATTATTAATAAGATTCTAATCGGCGCAGAATTGTATTTTGTAGCACCGCGTAATTTAGACACGGTGAGATTTGATTGATAAGCTCTTACGATGCCAGGTAAGTCGCTAGGTAAGGCTTCAGTATGCCGAGTGCGTAAAATTATGGACACCCTCAAATAAGATTATACAGTAAGGCCAAGTAAAATATGTGTTTGGCATGCCGGAGTAATTCTGTTATACTCTTCACAGAGGTATTCATAGTGCATGATTTTTAAGAACAATGCATACTACCGATGTTGGTGTGTAGGGTATAACAGAATTATGCCGGCATGCCTATACTTTAGATGATAAATAGCCGACTCTAAATTTGTGTTGATTATATTTTTTTTAGAGAGAACGACTAATTTAAAATTGATGCGTAAGAATAAATAATGTAAAGTAGATAATAAGTTGTTTTCAGTATCTGCTATTTATCAGAGAAAGTTCCTGTTTAATTTATATTGAGCGATATTTGTACATGAAACGCACTCTATATCTTTGATTTTTTAATCTCTAATTGCATCTTGTGTGTGATCAAATTACATTTTATAAACATGAAATTAAAGTTACAGAGCAATATGTTTCCTATCATGGTTTGAATAGGTTGAAATAAACTGTTTTCGTTCGTAAATAGTAAATACCCTCTCTGGTTTGACACCGTGTTAACGCCGTTTACAGTGTTTCCGGCTACGATCACAACTGAAACACGAGTGAACACAACTTATAGTACGGAATGCTTTAATTTGTTATGAAAATCGAAACAAATAATATATCGTCGCTATTCTATCAAAACCTTGCATCTCCATCTGGCCCTTCAGCATGTATAAAGTCATACTTCCTATGTATAACATTTGGGGAGTCTGCTCTAAACATGTTCAAGGGCCAAAAACACATCTATCAAAACCTTGTAAGTGCTCTTGCCCCTGAACATGTATAAAGCAACACTTCCTATGTTTAACCCTTGGACAGTTTTACTTTATACATGCTGAAGGGCCGGAAAAACATACAAGGTTTTGATAGAATAGCGACGATATGGAAAAATTCCTTGGAAGCAGATTTCCATTACGATTTAGTAAAGTTCTGTGATGTTGTTTTTTACAGAAAATACAATCAAGATTGATTTATGAGTCTAGGAATGACTTTGGCCTGATAGTCAAACTTCATTACATAAAGATAAACAAAATGTATGTAAAATGTTGAGAAATATCACATAATATAGCTTTAAACAGGACGTTTTGGTTTATCTCTCGATCATGTTGATATCCTCTAACGCGCAAGCATTAGAAAAATATATCCAATTTGAAAAGGAAAAACGACCTAACTATTTTATTTTTATGCTACGCCAACCAAACCGTTTTCATTTTGTGGCCTGAGGTTATTCAACCGTGTAGAGCTCAACTCTTTAATTTTGTTCCGCGTTCAGTTTAGATATATAATGCAACCGACGAGCTCAGGCCGTGTAAAGTGACTGCCTGTCGATACAGCTATAATACATGTACTATTTATTTCTATAGCTAAGGGGTGGGTGTGACGCCGCCACTCTGGTGCAGTAAGTGTATATTTCTAACTGCAGATTTCCCTTTACTTCATTTCCCGCTTCATTTCAGTGGTGGAGATATCGTCCGCTTCCGGATTCTTGCTCAGTTTCGGCTTGATTATCATCATCATTATTATGTTCTCTGCGGCTCTCTGCAGTCTCTGATATCACTAGGAAACGGCACACAAATGTTGATTAACTAACGTTTCGTGCGCATATTATATACATGTATGACCTGTGAAGGTTTGGATGCATATAGGTGTTGTGTTATTATACAGACAGAGCTCGGAACGCAGCTGGCTGACACGGGATTTTTTTTAAAGAAGGAAATAAATGTATTAAAGATTGTGATTAACTTAAAGCAACTGGGACGTGGAACTTAACGGTATGCAGCGGTATATTGCTACATGAAGCTTCCATCGCTATCTGATTAAGGAAATTACCACAGGATTTACTATCGGTGTATCTCAAACTTCCTATTATTTCGATACTACTTTGATTAGCTCTCTTAGTGCAAAACGCTTGGGAATATATATACCGGCGCAGGAACTATAGCATAAATATATAATCTAAATCAATACCAACGCTACTGCAACTGCCTTGCTTTAAAGGATCAAAGTGTGCCCATTCGCTACAATGGATGAAATTATTGGACTTAATGTAGGCGGTCATGTCTACACTACCTCCCGCGCTACTTTGACCCGGTTTCCTGATTCGATGCTAGGCTCTATGTTCAGCGACCGGTTACCAACGGCTAAAGATTCACAGGGTAACTACGTGATAGACCGCGATGGCCCGCTTTTCCGTTTTGTCTTAAATTTTCTACGCACGTCCGACCTGGTGCTGCCGGATGATTTCCAGGAACTCGATATGCTCGCCACGGAAGCTGATTTTTACCAGATACCGGGGCTGACGGAAGCCGTGACGGAAAGACAGGAGCGTCGCATGCGGCCCCAGATTGGCAAGAAACAGATGATCTTAGAGGCGGAATTGAATACTACCACAAACACTTGGGCGATATTAACCGATAAGGAAGTGTTAGCCGAGTTGGCTAAATCGGGGCTAGAGCGCCATGTACCAACCATGACCGATCGATTTCCATCTAGGCTCTACCTGCGCAAAGAAGTTCTCTTTCGACATGTCTCGTTGATCGGATTTCAGCTCCACACTGCAAGCAAAGGGCTACATCAATACCAGTCGGACGGTTCTGTGAATGCCATACCCTTTCAGTACTGGGTGTTTACTCGTGACGACCCACAAGGGGATGATATATAATGTATAATAGTGTGAGGCTATATCGACACTTTTGGAAACTTGTACTAACATAATATGCTGTTTCAGTAGCATTTGAGCTTAAAAATGCGGACTAAACATGATATAGATATATTTGTATTATTAACAATGGTTGAATACTAACTACAGGCAAAAAAAAAGAACAATTTGCAATTTTTATATGCAAAAAAATTGTTGATTGTTCTTGAATTTTTATGATTGATTAAATTGTATAATATTTGGACATTACGCGAACAATTTAGAAAAAAGCGCCAACAATTTAGAAAAAAAAAGCCAATAAATGTGGTCAGTTTTAAAAGCAAATTGTGCGGGATTTGGCAACCAAACTTGTTCATGGCCTTATTGATTTCAATGATATGTGACGTCATTAAAAGAATGAGTCACGCGTTAAGAATGTATCGCCTCAATTATATATACAACTCGAGAAAAAAACATTGCCTGTATTATTTTTATACTGAATTTTGTAACTAATAATAGCCTATACCCAGACACATAAAAGTATACCTGGCTCTGGCAGCTACATGTAGCATATTAACCCAGAAGTAGGCCAAGCGCGGGAAGTCACTAGAGCCGAAAGAACCGGCATTGTGCAAATAGCATTATTCCTCTTATATTACAAATAGCGGTATACTCGGTGTGTATGAGTACGCCAAGTACATGTACCTTTAAGTATGGGCATTTTTTTACTTCCTGGTGGTACGCACAAACACCTGAGACTAGACATGAACTAGTAAGTACACATACAACCACGAACTTACATGTATACCATTATGAACCGGGTTTTTTCATTTCCTAACTTAGTTATAAATATTAAGTGATGTATACCCGGTGTTTGTTAAACACGTACTCGCGTACAAGCGTACGTACGTACGATTGATCATTCTGAATTCTCCCTACTTCTTGTACCATTTATTATTTGTAATGAAACCTATCGTTTGCTGTGCTCACCATGGTCAAGGTCAAGAGCTCTTGTCACGGTCCATCCCGTTAACCCCGTAGGGCACAGAGGACAGACCCGACGTGCGGAGCACCAAAGGGGAATGGGGCTCCCATCGTAAACCACTGCTGGTCGGTTGAGGGTCCAATTTAGATTCGCAGGGCTGTAAAGCCGCCTTCACCACGTGGTATTAAGGAGAATTGAAATTGGTCAGATAAGATAAAACACCGGGTATAAGCTTGACTGCACACAAATGTATAGGCGGTATCTTTTACCATTGTGAAGTACATGCACAGAGGCCGTACGTGACTGTACAATTGTAGGTACGCGTGTAGGGGTGTACGTGTTTTAGTAACACCGATTTATACCGCCCCCCCCCAAATTATTTGAAGAAAAAACAAAACAACATATTATTTGAAAGGAACATGTGTATTCTGAGTTCTATTGCATAAAAGTTACGATTAATCTTAAATGCACGTAGGAAGAGTTATTATTAACTCTTCTTAAGCCTGGTTAATACAAATGTTATAAGAATTATTTCTAAGTTGTGCTTTAAAAAAGGGCCAAATTCTAAAAATAGATCTAGGGTGTATTTCATGAAGATCAACTCGTAAATTCTTAAAACAATTTTCCTGAGAAAAGTTGAAAACGTTAGAAGAATCAGATGAATCTTAAGTTTTATGCAATATGACCCAGATCAGGAAATCGAATTTGTCAAATTTGATACTGCAGCGCCCTCAGTTGCTAAAAATGGTCTGACTGGCAGATGGCTAAATTAGGACCAGTTGGCGGGGGGGACCTGCGAATCAGCTCCGAATTGGCGAGAGTTCCCTCACACTAATAGAACAGCGTGGGCTTCTTGCCATACCGCAGCAGGTGCACGATGCATACCGCAGCAGGTGCACGATGCATCATGGGCATGTCAAAATCGGCCACGTACGCTTGGATTACTTTGCGCGCGGAGGTTCAAGCCCCATATATTTCTCGCCAATTTGGAACTGAACTGAACGATAGACTCACGATTTTTATTTTTAAGACCGTTACTACCCGTAATGCAATGTCAATTCGAACCAATTAAACACCTATAATAATTGTACCTGCAGAAAACCACAGATCACGTGATGGAAGTGAAGCATGCTGGAAGTGCACAACAATTCTTTTAGATGTTGCCTGTTCGACCTATTACATAGCGAAGAAAACCTTTGGTTAAATATTGTTTATCGTGACGTTTTGGAGAAAAATCCCCGTAGCAAAGTATGATCCACTTCAAGCCTTGTTTGATATACTGTATAAATCAGGCAGCGTGCAGCCTTTTTTGTATACGAGTGGCACAAAGGGAGACCTCTTGAAGGAGTGCAGATTTTTTTTTGTAACAAGATTCTAGTAGCGTGCGTAGTCACCCGTACACATGTATTTACTCACCCGTATACTGTGTGCATACATGTGGGGTGTGTATGTACACAGATTATACTGAGTATAGCAATGTATTTTCTATGTTACAACAATTTTAACACCTCTGAAATTATATTATTCATGAATAAGTTTATATCGGACATCTTACATTTTCAGTGTTATTGTGCTCTATTCCGTTGAGGGCGCTATACGGAATAAAGCTAATCTGTACTAAAATATAAAATACGTTGCTACGCTCAGTATGCTCTGTGTACATACATATATTGTACACAGCGTGAACTGAGTACATACATGTGTATTGGGTGGCGAAAAGCGCAGACATTTTGCATTTGGTAATCGGGATGTATATTCAATATTTGAAATTGTATTAAATTCTAGATGCATAACATTAGCAGTATATTGTATTATTACATCATTTTTAGTTGTCAACCTCCATGGACCTTTACATTATATGAATTTGGATAATTAATATTCAAAACATTGTATTAAAATATATATTGGGCTATTCCATTTGTAATCGATACACCCCCTATGAAAGATATTAATCTTACACACAGGAAGTGTAGATTTCAGATGGATTTACCCGTGCACGTTAACCCCATATGAAATTCACAGTTTCTGTGGTGACAATTATGTATTCCATAGGGGTGTATGGATTACAAATGGAATAGCCCATTTGGCAAAGAAGGTCAACTGACAGATCCTGGTAAACTTGGAATACTTTAGCGCTATTAGCAATACCATGGACGTATATATTGTACTTCTATCCTAGTGCTATTAGCAATACCATGGAGAGTACATATCGTACTTCCTAGCGCTATTAGCAATACCATGGACGTATATCTTGTACTTCTATCCTAGCGCTATTAGCAATACCATGGAAAGTACATATCGTACTACCTAGCGCTATTAGCAATACCATAGAAAGTACATCTCGTACTACCTAGCGCTATTAGCAATACCATGGAAGTATATCTTGTACTTCCTAGCGCTATTAGCAATACCATGGACGTATATCTTGTACTTCCTAGCGCAATTAGCAATACCATGGAAAGTACATATCGTACTTCCTAGCGCTATTTGAGCAATACCATGGACGTATATCTCGTACTTCCTAGCGCTATTAGCAATACAATGGAAGTATATCTTGTACTACCTAGCGCTATTAGCAATACCATGGAAGTATATCTTGTACTACCTAGCGCAATTAGCAATACCATGGACGTATATCTCGTACTTCCTAGCGCAATTAGCAATACCATGGAAGTACATCTCGTACTACCTAGCGCTATTAGCAATACCATGGACGTATATCTCGTACTTCCTAGCGCAATTGGCAATACAATGGAAGTATATCTTGTACTACCTAGCGCAATTGGCAATACAATGGAAGTATATCTTGTACTACCTAGCGCTATTAGCAATACCATGGAAGTATATCTTGTACTTCTATCCTAGCGCTATTAGCAATGCCATAGACAAAGATGGAAGTACATCTCGTACTTCCTAGCGCAATTAGCAATACCATGGAAGTACATCTCGTACTTCCTAGCGCAATTAGCAATACCATGGAAGTACATCTCGTACTACCTAGCGCAATTAGCAATACCATGGAAGTACATCTCGTACTTCCTAGCGCAATTGGCAATACAATGGAAGTATATCTTGTACTACCTAGCGCTATTAGCAATACCATGGAAGTATATATTGTACTTCTATCCTAGCGCTATTAGCAATGCCATAGACAAAGATGGAAGTACATCTCGTACTTTCTAGCGCAATTAGCAATACCATGGAAGTACATCTCGTACTTCCTAGCGCAATTAGCAATACCATGGAAGTACATCTCGTACTTCCTAGCGCAATTGGCAATACAATGGAAGTATATCTTGTACTACCTAGCGCTATTAGCAATACCATGGAAGTATATCTTGTACTTCTATCCTAGCGCTATTAGCAATGCCATAGACAAAGATGGAAGTACATCTCGTACTTCGTAGCGCTAGTATTAGCAATACCACGGAAGTAGCAATACAGACTACTTGAGGAATCGCAGCGAGCGTTACTACCCCACTACTTTGAACAGAGACCATACAAAGCTTGTTTACTGTCTCTGCTTTAAGTAGTGCAGAAGTGCCGCATTGCATCATGGGCCACATAAACAGTCTTCTTTGAGAAACCGATACATTTCATTTGTATGTCGAAAAAAACCCACCTCATTCGCCATAGAATATTACAATGTATTAGAAACCTATCTCTAGTACTGAGCTAACGATCAAAGTAATATTGGCATTTGTATGAGTAGCGTATTGAATTGATGATTGCTTTTCTGCGGGCCAAATTAAAGGTACGAATACACGTAGTTTCTACCCGACTGTCGTCTATACTTCCTCATGACAGTCACCATGGCCACTTATCACTTTCCACGCGGCTTAGTTTTACCATATACAAAACAGATTTTTCAGAAACCTTTCCTAAACTTCAAAGTCTATCTCAAGGAGTACTGAACCAATACCAGGCATGTTTGTACTTATTCCAATGTATTTTTTTCTGGTGATTCCATATATGGAAATGAAATTCAATAATTCTGACATTTTTGAAACATTTTGTGAACATTTGGAATGTCGTCTGCAGACGCCTGCCGCGTGGAAAGTGTTAATACAGGCATAGCATCTACGCACTCGTATGTTTGTTCTGTCTTTCTACGCGTGTATGTCACGTCAGCAACTCGGGAGAGCGCTTACGTTTATTCATTGCAATTAGTGGATTAGACAGTGACGTCGCTGTTTCGTGAAAGTGATAGACACTACTGGCAATGTTAAGTGCTCAACAAAAGAAACTCATACACTTTTTTAGGTCCTTTTTCGATTATATGTTTACCAAACAGGCTAGATAGACATTTGGATGAATCTTTGTGGCTCATATTGATACCAAACATAACACCTAACAACAAAGATAAACCATGATTAGCGCCATTTAAAGAAAATTAGTCCCTATTCAAAAGTCACATTTTCAATACACTACGCGGAAGGGGATGTGTGTGTGTGATGTTCACCCGTGTGTAACCATGGTAACACTGTTATGACCAGGATTGACCAGGCAATTGATCACAAAGTGCAGCCGCGCATACTACGCTGCGTTGAGTCGCACACTACATGTAAGTAAGCGGGATATTTGATTCCCATGCATGACACTTTGAATTTGAATAAGCACGCGCATTGAGAGGAAATGCGCAGCGATCAACACGGGACTGACACGGCCTATGTGACTGTTGCTAAACATGGTTTATCTTTGTTGTTAGGTGTTATGTTTGGTATCAAAATGTGCCAAAAAAATTCATCCATATGTCTATTTAGCCTGTTTTGTAAAAATAAATAATCGAAAGTTACTTTAAAGCACGTAAACAAAGTGTATGACTTTCTTTTGTTGAGCACATTTTGTTGTAGGGTTTATTTCAAACTTAGAAACCTTCACACTGAGCCCTTAAGTCAGCGTCATAATGCTATGGACATAATTCCAACAATGCGTGTGTACGTGCTCGCGTGCGTACATGTGCACGATCGTACGTACGTAATCCCCGGAAGTTCGTACAGGACACTTTGAGCAATTACCGCGCGTCCTGATTGGTTAATCGTGAAATCGTCACGCGAATGCAGGCATAGTCCGCGCATCCCGTGCATATGAATGCAACTCCGCGAACAACAACAAAACACGCTCGCGTGAAATAGCATAAATTGTGTCCATAACATTAGGCAACAAAAAAAAAGAGTTGACTTGCCCTTTCTGACCGACCCGAATTTTCGGAAATCTAGGGTCGCTATTTTTTTAATTTGTATTTAAAAAAATTGAAAAAAAATTGAAAAAAAGTTAAAATTTTTGTTGTTGAAAGAAGCACATAACAATAAAGAAAGATGAAAACGTATTTTTGAGTAGTATCTGCTTGTTTATAAATCAAAAAAAAAAAAAAATCAAAAAAAAAATCAAAAAAAAAATCTTTAAAACGTGTTTTTGTGCAGTAAATTTTCAAAAAAATTTCAAAAAAAAATCCGACCGTCCGACCTTGACTTTGACCGTGAATGGACAAGTCAACTTTTTTTTGTTGGCCTTATGACAGTGCTTTATAATAGTAGCTTACAGGGTGAATCAAAAAGAATTGCACGATTTGAAACGGCCATTTGACCTTGATGCGTACATTGAACCGTAGAATTGTTGTTGTTTGTATAAAGCGTTGTTAATCTAGTTTATCCTCCCTAAGTATGAAAGTAATAGACTGAAAAATAAGCAAACTGTGGCCAGTTTTGTAAACTGACCGCGTTTTTCGCTATTCCAATGGGATTTTTGATTCACCCTGTATAGTCATTCTGTCAATGCCTACCAGCTAAAGCTTTTTGCACACGATGCATTTGTCGAGCTATAATGTTTTAGAAATAAGAAAAAGGAACACTGACAGGCCTAACTAATCTATTCATTGATGAAAACTAGAACCAAGGAACATTTTTTTGACAGGTTAAAGCAAATGAGACCAAACAAATGGCATTTGAAAGGTAATTTAATCATCTTGAAGCCCATATTAACATCAATTTGTAAATATTCATTTTAAATGAGCAAAATGATTCTTTCTAAGATCAATTTCCCCCCTAAAAAGTGGCACGACCCAGTACATGTAATGCATAGAAACCAAATAAAGCCATTACGCCATAGCTAATTAATTGTCTCTTTTTCGTTCACACATTTTGAAAACAGGAAGGAGGAAGTCTGTTAATTAGTTACTTATCTATTTAGCCTTTTGTGTTGTAGGAGGAGGCATATACTACACACTTACAAATAAGTAGTGACAAAAACCCTTTTCAAGATTAACCATACGCCAACTGAAAAAAAGAGTTTCAACATGACTCCTTTGTATAGTCTTTTTACCCCTTCGGTGTCATTTGATACAAAAAGGATATGACTCGAAAAAAAAATCATATTTCACTGATTTGTTGTACATGGTTTTGATCCTGAAACGGGTAATTTTAACAACTTATTTTAAAGCGTGTATTTTCTATTAACTGGACAGTGATAGTGAGGGATGGAGTTGAAAACACGCATATGTTATGAACATTTAAAGGGACACAATGTCATGTTGAATTTATTTAATTTTAATTAATTTACTTCAGAATTCAAGATGAACATTACAAATTGCCATTATTGTTGTTTCTACTAAAAAAAACCCAGCAAAACTTGATTAAAACAATGTTTTAAATATGTTGGAATACCACCCTTTACCATGTAAAATGCTGGTTGCGGCTCTACCAGCATTTTTGAATCGACGTTTTGTTGTACAAAGAGGTCTGATTTGTCTTAATCCTAGGTGTAAGTTCATACATGTAATACAATTGTAAAAAATATACAAATCCCAGTTTTTATCATATATTTTTGTAATTGAGGGCGCTCCTCCACCACATCTCTTAATGCCCCTTTAACATGCAATAATGTTGTATTTCCTTATTTTTTTACCTGGCCTTGGTTAAAGCAGTTTAACTTGATGGAAAATGGCCGTTACCTCTAGAGGCGTGAGATATATTGTTTGTTATATACAACTTCAATAACTCCCACACATACCCGATACTAAATGCAAAATAAGTTCGTAAACCGCATGTGAGTAGGCCGGCAACAAAAGAAGGTAGTTGACTTTTTGTTTGATATTGAACTTTGATATTTTCAGTAATGTCATATGTCTAATAACATGCTTAAGGGGGGGGGGGGGGGGGGGGGGGGGGGGGGGGGGGGGGGGACTTAAGGAAGTTTTTTTGGATTTTTGTGAGTGCTGTAATTATTGAACTATTAATCAAATGCATATAAAAATATACATTTTTGGAAGGGATTTGGGTCAGAGAATCCATTTTTGGCATCAATTTTGACCACAAAAAAAAAGATTTTTTGAGAAAATCACAAAAAAAATCACTTCTTTGACCAATTTGTTTTGGGACAAGGTAACAAAATTATTTTTGAGTAAAAGATGCCCAAAATTGCTTGAGTATACTATCAAGACACTAATCTAGGGGCTATTTTCTCATTTTTTCTTCTAAAGCTGTATTTTAGACATTTTGACCAAATTTAGTGAAAAAATGAAGAAAAAAAACCAACAAATTTCTGGCACTTTTAGGTGAAAAATGAGAAAATCGTCCCTAGATTGGTGACATAACATTAGAATCAAGCAATTTTGGGTATTTTTTGCTCTAAAATAATTTTGTTAGCTTGTTCCAAAAAAATGTGGGTCAAAAAATTGAATTACATGATTTTCTCAAAAATTAAACATTGTTGGTCAAAATTGACGCCAAATTTGGATTCTCTGATCCATTTCCTTTCCAAAAATGTATACTTTTGTATGCATTTGATTAATAGTTCAATAATTACAGCACTAAAAAAACTCAAAAACTCAAATCAAAAACTTCCTTGAGTCCCCCTTTAACACTTTCCACACGGCTATTAGTTTTGCCTTGTACAAAACATACTTTTCAGAAACCTTTCCTAACATTCAAGGTCTATCACAAAGATTATGGAACCAATACTAAGCATGTTTGTACTTATTGTAATAAATTTCCCATGCTGATTCCACATAGAGTATTGACATTCAATAGTTTTGACATTTTTGAAACATTTTGTGAACTTTTGGAATGTCGTCTGCAGACGACTGCCGCGTGGAAAGCGTTCACTTTCCACGCGGCAGGCGTCTGCAGACGACATTCCAAAATTGCACAAACATTTTCAAAAATGTCAAAATTACTGTATTTCATTACCATATTTGGAATCACCATGAGAAATGCATTGAAATAAGTACCAACATGCCAAGCATCGGTCCAGTAATCCTTGAGATAGACCTGATATTTGGGAAATGTTTCTGAAAATTCTGTTTTGTATATTGTAAAACTTATAGCCGCGTGGAAAGCGTTAAGTGCTCGTACTTGACAACCGGTGTCAGACGTGACATTTGAAAGAAAATAGATCGATAAAGAAGGAACAGTGATAAAAATAGGTTTTCTGATACTTGAACAACCACGTCTCTGATTATAGTCTGATACAGTACTTTTATGGCCTTAACACTTTTAACGCGGCTATTATTTTTTCCATATCCAAAACAGATATTTCTGAAACCTTTTGCAATTTTTAAAGTCTATCTCAAGGATTACTGAACCAATACTAGGCATGTTTGTACTTATTTCAATGCATTTCACATGGTGATTCCAAATATGGTTATGAAATTTAACAATTTTGACATTTTTGAAACATTTTTTTGAAATTTTGAAATGTCGTCTGCAGCTAACTGCCTGCCGCGTGGAAAGTGTTAAAGGGTGTTTTGAAAAAGTTTACCCATTTCTAATTCTTATTTGAAAGAGAACGATTGCCTCTTTGCATTTAGATGTGCTGTAATTTGATCACTAGCACTAAGAACTTGTTGCCTTTGTTTTGTTAAAAAGGAGAACAGTATACTATTCATGAAACTAAATGTATAACTCCTACTCAAAAATATAAAATAATAAAGTTGGTGAGAAATACATGTGTTTACTCTTTAATTTTGAGATATTGCGTGTGAAGATTGGTTTCACCATCACAGTAAGATAAAGTGCGGTTTTCATTTCCGCATTTTGTTTTTCTACACGCGAACTCGGTGTCGAAGTAATAATATCCACAGAGATTATTGACAGCTATTAGGGTACCCTATCTCTACCCTACCTGGATATCTAATGGTACATCCCTTTATGAATATGCATGTAAACGTAAAGGTGCTTTCCAATCAGAAGCCACGAGCCGGTGAATACGCGGTCGTAGGTGAGTGTTAACAGTGGCGTAGCCAGGTTATTCATATTGGGGGGGGGGGGGCGAGAACTGAAAATGAACCGACAAGATTGTTTTGAGTGAAGACATGCGCGCGTAGCGCGCGAATTTTTTTTGACTTGACACCTATTTTTGGCACGATTGAGGTACATTTTGGCTCTAAACAAGCTTGTACCAACGAATATTGCATTTAGGTGACAGTTATGCGCGCGTAGCGCGCGAAAATTTTTCATATGTGTACTTTTGACCATCATAATTCCATGATTCCTCTGGTCAAATGAACCGACAGTGCCAATCTCAACCGACACGACGTCAATATTGGGGGGGGGGGGGCGATCGCCCCCCTCGCTCCCCCTCTGGCTACGCCACTGTGAGTGTAGGTCATTTTAAAATGACATTGCCCGAGTTCAGACCTTGACGCACCATTAGATTTCCAGGGTGGGGGTAGGAAGTTTTGGAGAAAAAAATTCCCCCTCTATGCAGGCCAAAAAAAAAAGAAATCCCCCCCCTGATGAGTTAAAAAACAAACAAAACTCTACCCCACCCCAACTCAATATGAATGAATACGTTAAAAAAAATTCCCCCCTTACGGCGGCCAAAATAAAATTTCCCCCCCGAACCCAACTTTCTACCGCCCCCCATGGAAATCTAATGGTGCGTCCCTTATTTGGAGTACACGCGCAACGCACATCAATGACTTCCGCGTGTAGTGTCGCCTGCGTTCAAATATTAAAATATTATGTTACCAGATTGTGCAATCAATTTAATTATTTAGCTGACGGATCGTTCAATTAGTCACGCGGTGTGAGCTATCCGTCTA
Source organism: Ophiura sarsii (assembly GCA_035610835.1). Lineage (NCBI taxonomy): Eukaryota > Metazoa > Echinodermata > Ophiuroidea > Amphilepidida > Ophiuridae > Ophiura > Ophiura sarsii. Next base: position 60,365,526 of record CM069454.1, read on the forward strand.
TGGTTAATGACCAAATGTAATGAGGTTTTAAAGCAAGTTACACATTTTAACAGGGACAAATTAATCAAATTACGTACATGAATAATTTAATGATAGATTGGTATTTGACAGTCTTGAGCCCTTTTTCATGAAGATTGCATTATGAATTCCTCGGAACTCCCATAAGCTGGGGACCATGTAACCAAGTAAAATGTTAAGAGCTTACACAGTAACCTTCTTAACGACTAGTACATTGTACATAGCCATCGAACTTTAAGGCCCCCAAAAGGTCTGTCTAACATACATTTGAGAAAATAGCTATGCTAAAACGGTATGCGTTTTTTTGTTTCTTTAAAAAGAAACAATATCTATGCTTAATTATTGTGTTTTTGCACCATCTTTCTTTTTTTTCTTCTCCTTTCGGAGCCCATTCTTATTCATTTTTTCCCGGACAACTAAAAACACACCAAAATTGGGCTCATCGCATACGGTTATGGGGCAAAAGTGACTCCACATACTTTTGCGCGCGGGTATGAATGAGACCGATTTTTTTCTCGGCCTAAGTAATTAAGAATGGCTGTCAAATATAGTTCAACTCTATTCTGAACCACCCTGTATTTTTAAGTTAGAAAACTGTCACCGTACCTTCTGAACGACTACATAGTCATCAAACGTTTAGTAATTGAAAATGGCTTTCAAATATAGTATAAAACGTAAACCGATGAATCCAACGGAACCAGAAACAAAACACACCAAGGATCAGAGAACTGATACAATAGAATATATCTCGTAAATGTTAAATGTAAAGAATAAAAACAAGTTATACCAACTTGGTGTGGGGAAACAATATATAACAAGCGAGAATAACGCGATAAAATAGGGGAAGCTACTAGGGCAGGCAATGAGAATTGTATTTACTGAAACAATACCACACGGAAATGCACTGGGGACAAGCAATAAAGATTGCTGTGCAATTAAACAACACAAATATAACGAAACAATAAGGACCAACGTTTCAAGTGGATATACCACCCTTCATCAGGGACAAAATATAAAATCAAAAGTGGTACGAACTATGAAAAAGATAGTGAACTACACAAATTTACCATTATAATTATAGCACAATATCAGTACTATAAATGTTGCCTCAGTGGCGTAGCTAGGATTTTTTTCAGGGGGTGCAAGATTTCTAAAATTTTCGTAAAAGGTTGCCCCAATTTTTTTTCTAGTCACTTACCTCGAGTCTGCCCCCCCCCCCCCCCCGCTGGCTACGCTACTGTGTTGCCTAACTGGACACCCAAGTGACCACTCTTGTTATTCATTGTTTCCCCACACCCAGTTGGTATATCTTGCTTTTATTCTTTTTCTATTCTTTTCAAATATAGGTCAACTCTTTCCTGAACCACCCTGTATGTTTAAGTAAAACACTTTCACAGTAACTTTTAAACGACTACATAGTCATTAAACGTTAAGTAATTCAAAATGGCTGTCAAATATAGGTTAATTCTTTCCTGAATCACCCTGAATTTGAAGTAAAAGCAAACTTTCACCGCACCTTATCAAAATAGACTACATGTATGATCATTATTTAAACGTTAAGTAATTGAAAATGGCTGTCAAATAAAGATTCTCTTACCTAAACCACCCTGTATTTTAAGTAAAACACACTGTACCTTCTGCACGACTACATATTCATTAATTAAACGTTAAGTAATTGAAAATAGCTGTCAAATATAGGTCAACTCTTTACTGAACCACCCTGTATTTTATGTATTTTTTTTCTCCACCGTAACGTTTTAACGACTAGTCATTAAACGTTAAGTAATTGAAAATGGCCGTCAAATATAGGTCAACTCTATACTGAATCCCCCTGTATTTGAAGTAAAAATATACCTTTCACCGTAACCTCTGAATGACTACATAGCCATTAAACGTTAACTAATTGAAAATGGCTGTCAAATATATATAGGTACTCTTTCCTGAACCATCATGTATTTTAAGTAAAAGCACTTTCACTCTACCTTCTGAACGACTACATAGTCCATTAATTAAACGTTAAGTATTGAAAATAGCTGTCAAATATTGGTCAACCCTTTCCTGAAACACCCTGTGTTTTATGTAATTTTTTTCACAGTAACGTTTTAACGACTAACATAGTCATAGTCATTAAACGTTAAGTAATTGAAAATGGCTGTTATATATAGGTCAACTCTTTCCTGAATCACCCTGAATTTGAGTAAAAATAAACCTTTCAATGTACCTTCCGAACGACTATATACATAGTCATTAAAACGTTAAGTAATTGAAAATGGCTGTCAAATATAGGTCAACTTATTCCTGAACCACCCTGTATTTTAAGTTAAAAACAACCTTTGACGACTACATAGTCATACAGGGTGAGTCAAAAAAAAGTGTACCCTAATTGAAAAAATTGAAAAAAATATTTTTGACCACAAAATCAAGGCAAACAAAACTTTAAATGATTGCGCCATTTCTTTGCTACCATCTGGAAAAAGAAATCACGCTATTTGATGATACCGTTAAGTAAATATGACTATTTCTGTACAGGAGCTGTTTTTTCACCTAAAACACGGTTTTTAATTTCAAGCTTAACGAGCTTAATAATGTTTACTAGGATTATGATGTAAAGCATTACACATCTTGTTTATTAAAAGAATTAAGTAGACAATACACTTGTTCAAAATTGTCTCCTAATAGATTAAAACAATAGACAGCTTTAAGGCCTATTTATGACACAATTACCACACTTTAATCATTTCATAACAAAGGAATTGATCCTTTCGCTGTCGGTATTGTAATTTTTTATTGGTCGTATCTTATGAAATATAATGGTCAAGATCTGGAAAGCGTGTTCGGACGTTAAATTGGTCACTTTTATTCAAAACAGCGTAAAATAAGTTTCCCTCAACCAATCTAAACCAGATAAAATTCATATTAAAGCTAATTGATTTGTCTTTATACCGTAGTATATGGTTTTGAAAACAAACGAATATTTTTTCTAAAAAAAATCGCTGAAGTTGAGTACACTTTTTTTTGACTCACCCTGTACATACATAGATTGTTAGGTTAAATAATTCCGCATTTTAATTATAGATATATGTTTACCTATAAACTGATAAAGGAATTTACCGCTTAAAACAAAATACTATTTTAATTTTTGTACTTATTACATTGAAGTTACGAGCATATTTATAACCTGGTAAATTTACCTTTTTGCGCGCTGTATTTTCAGTCACAAAAAGTACATTATTATACAGGGTGAGTAAAAAAAAAGGGTACTCAACTTTTGGATTTTATATCTTAACATCTGTGCACGAATGTCACAAATCTTTTATTGAGGCAGGGCTACGTTGCATCTCATTGTTTAGGAGAATAAAAAACTACAAAGTAGTCAAGTGTTGTTTTAAAGATGCACAATATTTATTACAAAATATCCGACATTTCGGTCGAGAGACCTTGATCACAATGTGGAGAGTGTATGCGAATGCGAAGTCAATTAAAAATAATAAAAGAAGAAATACGCGCGTAAGCAAGAGCGTCAGACAATACGCAGAACGCGGCACACTAAGGGAGCGTAAGCATTTAATGTTTGAAAACATAACTGGAAATGTTTCATTTGTCTTTATTAGTTAGCTATTTTGAACCATACATCAATCTACTTGTTTATTGAAATCAATCATTATTGAGTAAAATATTTAATATTGTGTTCGGTTTCAAAATGCAGTAACTTTACTACCAAAATAGTCATATCTGGTAAACGGTATCATGAAATGTCATGACTCTTTTGGCTGATGATAGTGAATAAATGCATCTATTGTCGCATACATTGGTTGCCTTCATATTCTGAAAAGAAATATTTTTAATAATTATTTTTACTTTGAGTACACTCTTTTTTGACTCACCCTGTATATACGTAAATGTACATGTCATGGTACATGTTATTGTTCTGTTATCGAGAGTTCAACTGAAGCCATTCTGTGTGTAATTAAAGTATTCTCACTGACGTGACATTTCCCGTTAACACTTTTCACGCGGCTATAGGTTTTAACCATTATACAAAACAGAATTTTCAGAAATCTTTCCAAACTTTCAAGGTCTAGCCAAAAGGATTACTGAATCTACACTTGGCTTGTTTGTACTTATTTCAATGCATTTTACATGGTGATTCCAAATTTAATAATGACATTCAACAATTTTGATATTTTTGAAACATTTTGTTACAATTTTAGAATGTCGTCTGCAGACGCCAGCCGCGTGGAAAGTGTTAAGAGAACAATAGTTGCCTTACAGTACTGTACTATTGATAACTTTGTTGACGTCATCAGCGGGTAATGATAAACAAATATTTACCGCTCATGAGGCATGTAAAGTGATGGGATATTGCAATTTTCCCTCGACCTTCGGTTTAAAGGAAGTACATTGAAGTAATAGCTATAGTTTTATCAGTTCCAAATTGGAAAATATGTGGTTTACCTCTCGGCGTGTAAAATTAATCCAAAGCGTGCTCACGCGATTATGGGCGTACGCACGTGGTGTTTGTCGCACGCACGAGGTTTTGGTCGCACGTACGCGTCACGTATATGATGTACAAAGTGCGTTTGTTGTCGCCCGCCAATTTGGAACTGATCAAACTATAGGTTCACTGTCTCTGTTTAACGCAGGGAGATAATTTTACACTATTTACTACTTTATATTTAATAATATCTAAGCAATAGGCCTATAATTATTTGGTTTATGTAACGCAACAACTGAAAGTGATATTTTGATCAAAAAATCTAAAGCTTTTTACTCACGACAAATATCTTGTTACTTTTTTACATTTATTTGCAAAATGCTTGGCAACTTGGTATGTGGTCACCTTAAAGGAGCATTGAGAGATATATCGATATACTAAATGAGCAAATAACGTAAAGATAATCATCAACATAGCCCAAATCCAAAATGTCATACAATTCCGACATCGCCTTCATACCAAATAAGCAAATAACGGCACTTCCGGGTTGAGATTTGCCGCGAAAGGCCGCATGTAAACGATAGCATAACTTCCGAATTCAGCACCTAGTTAAGAAAATCATGAAATTTTATATGATAAACGGCGAATGTTGGTAAAATTTTTCAGATGGTCGTTAGTATATGCCTAAGTATTACTTTGATGCAAAAAAAACTGAATTCCAGGATAATTGAAGGCGCACTCCAATACGTATCTCTCAATGCCCCTTTAAGCTGACTTGACAGAATATAAAAACTGTACCAAAAACACACGCTTAAAACTGAACTTGATGACCGAAAATTGAACTGATTGTATTTATATAATTCACCTTAGAATGTTCACTTTAATAGGAAAGCTAAATCATTCGCATGTGCTGGAAGTTGTAAACATTCCGGTGTATAGTGCTGATAAAAATTCCATTGAAATGGAATAGGGGCGATCCAAGAGAAAGAAGCATGTTTTGTAACCATTATCTGTTGCATACCAAACAAAATACCATGGAATTGGTGTATGTATTTTCCATAATTCAAACAAAAAATCAAATCAAAACCCCGCAGTCTAAAAAAATAGTACAGGAAACCAATAAAGTTGATTTGTGTGCATGGAAGGGGGGGGGGGGGGGGGGGGTGGATACCATCTGAAGAACAATCTAGGTATATATGACAGCCACAACTCACCATTTATTCAAAGATTTTCTGATTTATTAGGCAACCTCACAACAATTGGGAGGTTTCTCCTATTACTATTAGTCAAACAAGATAAGCTATTATGTCTCTCTGTTGGGAGTCTAATAACATCTCTCTGATTGAATCATCAAGGCTAAACAAATATAGCTTTGACTCTATCACAGACTGCAGGACTGTTAAAATAAACTGCATAGGTGCATGTAATTTACAAATACTACAAACATGGCGGCCCCCACTTATGTCTAGAAAGACCAAAATGTGTAATTTTTTGCAATCTGATGCTACTCCTTATAGGACCCTCAATAAATTCAACAAGTGGGAAAGAACAGGCATTTCCTTTCGCGCATTTTGACACCTCATTTGTCACAAATAGCACCAATATTGATAAAGCAGTGGCCGTTTGAATAACAAATGACGCAATATCCTGTTGCACTTAACCCTATATCCATGAAAAGAGCGTTAACAAAACAGTTAATCTAAAGTGTACCTCTTATTTCTTTTTATCCATGAAAAGACAATCATACTCCAAACATCACACATCATGAATTGTTTCCAACACCTGTATTTACTGGTGTGAGACCCATCCTTTACAATCCATGATGTTTGTATGCCAACACACCTGTCTCTCCATTTTCGTGCAACCTTCCTTGTAACTCCAAATCGAAGAGCAACTTCAGTTACAGACACTCCAGAAACTTTTCATGGAGAGAAAGAAGTGGTACACTTTAGATTTACAGTTTTGTTTACGCTCATTTCATGGGTAAGGGTTAAGTGCATTTTGAATATAATGCAGTTTCCATTGTGTGACATGTGGGTGATGGTCTGGAACTATATTAAATATGACCATTTCTCCCTTTAACAGGTTCAACTTGCGTCCCATTCTGCAAACACTTTTTTTCACAGTGGTAACGTGGAACATATTAAATTTCATAGAAATTTGGGGAAAAGCACATAGGCCTACCTCCCGGTAGGAATAACCAATTTGAATGAAATAAAATTAGGTCATAGTTCACAACGTGTTCTTGTTAATTGCATTTATTCATTTTGTGTGTGGTCTGGTTTTAAAAATCGGTGAAACCGGGGACCTGAATATTTTGACTCACCATGTAGTGATATACCTTTTGAGGACTACTAAACGCGCTGTCACACTACCGTCTTCAATGCAATCAGCAAGTCACCGATACTCCTGGCTGCTCTCTCATTGGAAACACAGGGAACACGTCCATCATGTCTCTATTATTGCCCAAGGGCCTGTATTATGACGCTATTGATCAATTACAACGCTCCTGACACATCCTTTTAAAGGTACTTCAGTCATTTTAAAACGCTCTTTATTTTTAAATTTCCTTCGAAACCATATACTTAACCTATACCATGTATACCATGTATACGAAGAGACAACGCGCTCTCTTCGTTCTAAAAGTTGTCGTAAATAGGAGAATATATCACATTTTTTATTGATACTGATATTGAAGCAACGTCACACCATGGCGTATCGCCTGAACGTATGCCAACGTATGCGAAAATATCAAAAATACGTTGGTGTACGTTGGTGTACGCTGATATAAGTTAGGGGTAAGTTGGGGATACGTC